>PISX010007111.1:0-91746 GCA_004024625.1 Mellivora capensis
TGAGTAGTGTTTTCACTTTTCTTAGAACTTTCCTTAATATTTCGAGAGATGATGTGTGATCCCAATAATTAGAGCAACTGATCAGGACTTTGATTAATAGTGAAAGTGACAGGGGCACCTGGGTGGCTCAGTCAGTTGGGGGTTTGCCTTCTGCTTGGGTCGTGATCCCAGGGTCCTGGGGTCGGGTTCTGCATCAGGCTCCATGCTCCGTGGGCAGTCTGTTTCTCCCTCTGCCTTTCACCTCACGTGTGCTCTCTCTCTCTCTCTCTCAAATGGATAAATAAAATCTTTTAAAAAATAATAAAAGTAACAATCATCACCGGCATTTATTGGGAATATATTATGTCCCAAGGTCCAGTACTTCACATTCTGTATATGTTCCATGTCCGCCATCACAGCCATTATATTAGGCAGATCTTATTATTATTCCAGTTTTGCAGACAAGGACTCTATCATGACTATGGTTACATAACCAGGAAGCCAGGCTTGGACCCAAGTAACTCATCTCAGCGGCCTGTACTTTTAACCCCTAAGCCACTGATAATGTTAGTGCCTTAAAATGCAAGGGTATGTAAATGAAATGACACTGTTATTTTTTCCTCCAAATGAATGACTGAGATGACAGAGAAGTCCATTCTCTTCTGAGCAAGTCCTGTTCTCTCCTCTCCACTCCATCTCCCCAAGGAAGCCTTCGGGTCCACCCCATCTCTAAGGACTCAGTTGTGCTTCTTTACTCCTCCATTGCTTATTGATGAAACAGTTCATTTGGCATTTGGTATCAACTGTCTGAATATTGATTATATTCCCATGAGTGTTTGTCATAGTTTACCAACTTCTATTCAAGATATGAGTGTTTGGTGAGTATTCCATGGTTTTCCCTTCCTCATACAAGAGTGTGGGGTAACAAGCCAGGTTATCCGAAAATGACCACAAGAGCTCCACTGGGATTGCTTATACAAGGGGCCAGATGGACCAAGGGTTCCTTTTTTCCCCGGTGGTGGGAAGGGAGATGGGCAGTTTGCCAAGGGCTGGCATTTAAACCCAGACTGTCCGAGACAAACCGGTGGGTTTGTCCCTCATTGGCAAAGCTGTCATCACACTTGCTCCATGCAAAGGAACCCACTTTGCATGTCCGTTGGGCAAACCAAATTTTCTTACAGGCCAGTGGGATTGACTGCCTAGAATTTTGCATTGAGAAACTTATAGGTCTAATCAGGGATCCATGGAAAAAAGTATCCTAAATCAACCGAAAGCAATTTTTGAAAATAAAAGTGCTTAGATCCTCACCCCAGACTGAATCAGAAAATCAAGGGGGATGAGATTGGAATCATTATGTTTTAAAAGCTTCCCTAGTGAGTCCATGAGTCTACTCTACAGGCAGGAGACAGGCAGGAGAACAGGAGAGAACCATCGCTCCCTTTCACCCTTCCCTGAGAGGTAACCCTGGGGCGTGAGTTCGCTGGCTACACAGTGTGTCTTCAGCAATGATGTCTCCATCCCCCTTCTTTGTACAGCCCCCTAGTGCTCTGCTAGAAGCATAAGCAGGGCTCAATAAACACAGCTGGTTGATGGATATGTCAGCCCAAAAGAGGGAAGAGCTTGACCATGAGGGGCCAATAGAGGCCCCTGAGGAGTAGAGTAACCAACATGTCCTGGTTTTAAACCAGGGAATGAAAACATGTCCAGGGACTGAAAATCCCCTGTCCCCTCAACCCCAGAGAAACCAGTGTAGTTGCTCATACTACTTGGAGAACAGGTAAGGTTTCTTTAGCAACCGTACCTCCTATCTAGAGCATGAGTTCAAAATTGGCAGCCTTAAACTTCTCTCTGCAGGCAGTCAGAGCTGAAAGGGGGTTGTCCACTGTCTTGAGTGACAGCTCACTGTGACCTTGAGCATCTACCCAGGGGAAGATGAGCTATGCCCCTCACAGTGGAAGGAGGTAGACATGTCAACACTGGTGCGGGAGGTTATAAGCCCAGGGGAATACCTGGCCCTAGGTCTAAAATATTGAGTTTAACTTGTACATATGACCTGCAAAAGCCACAGACTGATTATAGGTATGTCTCCAATAGAGCCATGAGGTTTGATTTTGTTGTGTTTGGGGATGAGCCTTTGTTGAGGTCACCCAAACTCTGACTTTATACATGGGAGCAGGCCCCCCTAATGCTGGTTTGTGGACATGATCAGGTATTTTCTACCAGGGGCAAGGATTTCAAAACAGAATTTGACCAGCTATAAAAGACATTTCTGGGACAGACAATAGGGAAAATTTGAATATAGGTAGACTGTCAAATGACGTTCATTTTGTCAGGTATAATCATGGTGATATATAGGAAAAAGTCCTAGAAATGTACTGAAATATTTAGGGGCAATATATCATATTGTCTGTAACTTACTTTATAATAATTCATCAAAAAATACAAATGCAAAAATATTCAAAACCCTAGCAACTGGGGCATTGGATGGAGAAGAAGAGGGTCTCCCCATATCTATATGGGGAAATACGTGACGGAAGTTTGTAATTATAATATTGGATCATGAAGAAATGGTTCAAGCTTGGCCTATAATTTACTGTTGGAGGATAGGAAAGTGTGATTTTGATTTCCTAAATCTTTCTTCCAAAAAGTGGTTTAAGCATGAAAGTTTTTACAGTTTTTGGAAGCCCAAAGATCTATAAAGCCTGGCCTAGGGCACAGAGTACTTGTCAGGAAGCACAGGCTGGGATCTGGGACCCCAGGTCCAAGAGCTGCCTGGAGACTCAAGCTTCCCCTCTGTGAAGAGGGGTTAATGATGTCTTCCTCACAATGCTGCAAAGTGGGACATCTCCAGTGCTATGCATAGGGAAGGAGCTTGCCTGGGACACATTAAACACCAAGAAATGGCATAGCTTGCTGTGGGGAAGGAGGAAGGAAATTTGGTTTTCTTCCCTCAATGTATAGTAAATCCAAAGAGTACCCCAGAGACACCCGAGTACCAAGTTTAGTACTAACCTTCCATGCCCGTCGGATAGATGCCACGACACTTTGGATTAATAGCTAGGGAAGCCCAAAGCTGCTCTGGGAATGATGTGCCATAGGAAACAAGCTCTGTGACATTCACCTTACAAAAATGATTTCTAAAGGAAAATCAGTATAAGCAGGTTTCCATTTTTAGTTGGTCAAAACCGTCTTTATATACAAAGGAAATTAAACCTAATGTAAGTTGAGGTTCATGGTTCTCCTCTTTCTAATCTCCAGCCTAATAAAAAGGACTCTGTTTATCAAACGGTTACTATAGGCTGTGCATTGCTGGGTGTCATTAATTTTACCTTCAGCATGACCTAATGAAGTCAATATTATTATTGGATTATCCCCTGTTTAGTGGAAGTGATGGGTGTCAGAGGTGACAAGAGCCACTTAAGGCACGGAGGTGGCTGTGGGAAAGGTAACACAGCCTTGTCGAGAAGCAGTGCCGAAACCCAGAGTGATTCCCCCTCCTGGTCCCGCTGCCTACAAACCACAGAGCAGGGGCACGCATTCGGGTGCCCATGGGGCCAGCATCTTCCCAGGCAGGTGAGAGTGATGATAGAAGAAAGCCGTTGGATCTGAGGCGTAAATGAGCTAGTCCATGACTACGTGCAAAGTATTTAGAACGGCTTTGGGCATACGGCCAACGTGCATGACGGGTTAGCTCGTTTGAGAAGTTTAACCCGGCCAGCTACCCTGCCCCACAGTGCATACCTTAGCTGGTGACTCTTCTCACTCTTCACCAGATGTTACTGTCAAGGGAGGACGGGGGGTGCCTGAGTGGGTCAGTCGGCTGAGTGTTCGACTCTTGGTTTCGGCTCAGGTCATGATGTTGGGGTTGCGAGATCAAGCCCCGCATCCGACTCTACATCAGCTTGAGATTCTCTCCCACGCCCTGTGCCCCTCCCCCTGCTCTTTCTCTCTCTCAAATAAAATAAATAAGTGAAATATTTGCCAAAAAAGTGAGAGGGCTGCAGATGGGCTTCAGGCCCCAAAGACTATCTCTGAGCCCCACCTACCCTCTGGCTGGCCTCGTCACAGGCTTCTCTCTGCACACCAGGGTGGTCAAGACCCGCTGTGTCCTTCTGGTTGCACTTTCGAAGTTCTGTCTATACATTGACTATAAAGCTGTCAAATCCATGAAGTTCATCAAGGCGGGATTTCACAAAACCTGCTTTGGGGATTAATAATGTTCTGTGAGCCAGAGAACTGATTTTATCACACATGAAGAGGGAATTTCTGTGGCTGGGAATATCTTGAATGTTAGAATTCAGCCACACACTCCTGAGGATAAACCAGGTTTGAAATATTACATTGCAGGAGCATAAAAAAATATCCATCCCCTCCCACATGCATTCCAGCCATACCACGATGGATGGACTCTGGTTGGCTTAGGGTTGGTGTGACTTTAGAAATCACGTTGTATCTGTGCACAGCACAAGGATTTCAGGTTGGGTTTGGAGATAGGGTATGAGGGCGGCTGTGCATTGTAATGTCACAAAACATGGAAGAAATGATTCAAAGAAACAAGAAGAGAATGATTCCTAATGTAAAAAGGAGAGTTTATTCTAACCATAGTCATAAGTTCATTCATTCATTCATTCATTCATCCACGTGCTCATCTGCTCATTCAACAAATGTCCACAGACTTCTACATTGTTCCAGGTTCCAAGTGTGAGGATGGATATAAGCAAGACTGGGTCCCTGCACTTGGGGAAGGAGGTGATGGTGTAGATCAGTGATCACGCTTAACCTTGGGTGGGTGCCACTCCCATGACCTTGCTGAAAGCCCTGGGTGGGTGGAATCGGGGCCCTACAGCATGTCACCCATAGAACTGGTAGTTTGATGCCCCTTGGAGCTGATGAGACCATTTGAGATCTTCCTGGGAGTGAAGATTGTCACCCCACTTAAACCCAACTCCTGGTGCTCTGCGGTGCTCCTCACTGCTGAGAAATGCTCTGGGGAAATAGCAGCACAGGCCATGCCTAGTAATTCATTTGTTTCTCATTTGTATTCTCTCTTTCTCCTCCTTTTCTCCCTCTAAGGAATGCATTATATATCCCATAGGCACATATAATTAAAGAAAGAAAATTAAATCTAATGTATCCTCAGCCCATGTTCATGTTTATTTACTCTGTGCTGATTGCTTGCTATTAATACTCTTATTGATTATAGCTTATACCATGAATAGGGTAGAAATATTAGTTGCAGTTGATAAGGAAAAAGAAGTACCCTTTTACGTAGCTGCCTGGCAATCAAGTGATAAGCTTTCGTTGTGTACCTGCTGCGTGCCCTGACTTGGTACGAGACAGACACAGATCAAAGATAGGCATGCACTCTTGTCCTGTGAGCCAGGGGCCTGGCCAGCAGCCCCAGGCCGTGTAACCTGAGCAACCCTCCCCCAAACCTGAGCTTACCTCATTCACCCTTTCTGTCCCTTATCAGACCCTTTGGCCCATCTCACCCTCCATTTTTTTTAAGATTATTTATTTATTTGATAGCGAGAGAGAGAGAAAGAGAGAGAGTAGGGGGAAAGACAGAGTGGGAGAGAAAGAGAGAGGGACAGAGAGAGGGAGATGGAGAGAATCTCAGACTCCCTGCCCAAGCACAGAGCCAATGTGGGGCTCATCCCACAACCCCGAGATCGTGACCTGAGCTGAAACGGAAACAGACACTCTGCTGACGGACCCACCCAGGTGGGCCGACCCTCCACCTTCTCTGATCAGTGCCTGATCCAAAGCAGAACATCGCAATAGAGCTATGTCGACACGGCTGCTTTGTTTGGAGAGTGTTTTCTGACATGGTCTCCTTAGTGATCCTGTCACCGTGTAAAATTAGTATTAGACACAGCAAGGGCTTCCAATCTCTATTTCTTCTCTATTTTCCGGTCCTCATCCCCCTTCATCCGGGGAATATTTTATCCGTTTTTTTCTTCCTCTATTGTCTAAACTGTTTTTGAGGTATGTTCTTTTTCTTTTACTCAGTGGTGTTTTCTCAAAATCTATTTGAATGGAATTAATCTCGATGGGTATGTTCCCTGCTTTGGGAAAGCACTATAAGGTGAGTTAATGCTGTTAAATATAATTCACGTGTACTGCTGGGTCCTAAGAGAACAACTGGAAATGCATTTGAGGCTTCCCTCCTCCACTTGGAGAGGAGACTAAGGGCTCCTGTTGGTGAGACCGAGGGACAAGTAGCATGCTGAGATGGGACCAGGGCAGTCGCCTGCTGTCCCCGTCTGGCTGAAGGGGTGGGTCAGATTGGTGCTTACAGGAATGCCTCCTTATTTGCAGTTTCACTGGGCTCCACCATGGTCTGGAAGCAGGTGATCCTCCTTCTGAGAAACCATCGGAAGGTCAGTAGTGGCCTCAAGCTACATCCCTTACCTCCTTCTCCTCATCCCCTAGGCATCGTCTCCTCTCATGTCTTCGAAACAAGGGTGAGTTCAGTACAATAAGATATTTTGATTTTTAATGACTTCTATTGTAGTATATTGTTATAGCTGTTCTATTTTATTATTATTTATTGTTAATATTTTACTGTGTGTAATTTACAAATTAAACTTTATCATAGGTATGCGTGTACGGGGAGAATATAGTATATAGGGTTCAGTACAACCTGTGGGTTCAAGCATCCACCAGGGGGGTGTCTTAGAACATATCCCCCAGGGGGAAGGAGGACTACTGTATTTTAGGCATTCCAAACTTATAGAAATGGCAGCAATTTCTGGCACTTACTGAGATGTGGCCTTGACCAAGTCCTGTAACTTCTCAAAGCCTTTATTAAGCTCTCTTCTGTAAAACGGGTGTGACAATACCTACTGAATGAAAGATACCTTAGCAGAGAGTGAACACCAAGGGCTTTTGACCCGTAATGAGAAAAGCCTGAAAAGACATGAGGTTGAACTTGACTCAGTCTTGCCTCACCTGGGTTTAACAAGGGTCCCACCTGTGGTATCATTTGAGGCTGCTTGTCTTAAAAATAGAGCATGGGTCATATAGGAATATTGTATGGATCTCTTGGAGAGGCCAGAGGATTGGTCCTCTTGCCTGCAGGTAGGGTTGGGGTTCCCGCTGTCAGCCATGTTACAGAGAGGTCGGTCCAAGAAATGACGACTCAGGAGAAGGGCATTAGAGACAGCTGAAAGAGGGAAGTGAAAGTCAACTTTCCATCTCCATCAATCCAGGGAACATCTGGGAGCCTCCCGGTGGTCAGGGAGGTTGGAATGTCCTTTTGCTAGGGTTGGGTGGGGGTGAAAAGGGACTGGGGGGCTGGAAAAAGAACATATCCTGGAGTGACTGTCCCTAGAGTGGTTGTTCTCTGCTTCTGTTAGTCATCTCTGCTGATTTTCTTTCTTTTCTAGACCCCACTAGAAGGGCTGGGTCCTGGAAGCTCTCCAAGGCTCTGGTGGCCGCTTAGATGACTTGATCTACAGGTGGTGGCCTGACGCTCACTTTCCTCTGACATTGGGGGTGGGACCTCCTGGACATAGGCAGGGACCAATCACATCCATCCCTCAGGAACCAGGACATCAAGGGAGCAGCACTTGGTCCTTCCCCAGACTGTCCATCCTGTCTTCTCTCCCCAGGGCACCCCTCACCCCCTCAGCATTAAGGGGGGCAGGAGGTCAGCAGCCCAGGGGCTGGCCAGGGAATGGCATTAGTTTCCACTTCCACAGGCAGTCACGGTCTCACCCTGTGTTTTGCTGAGGGTGCTTCCACTTGGGGGAGCAGAGAGAAGCCAAGTGAGAGCCCCTTTCTCCTTTTCACAGAGAGGTGAGGAGCAGGGAGATATTCTGCCTCCTACAGCCCATCTCCTCTGGGAAGCTTGGAGAGAAGGGGCGTTCTGCTGAAAAGCCGCCTCCCAGGAAGCCCTACAGGGAGACAAACAGCCCATGGTTGGCTGATTTTGCTTGTCTGTTGGTAACTTTTTTTTTACTGAGATAAAATTCACATTCTATAAATTTCATGATTTCAAAGTACCATTTGGTGGTTTAAGTACATTCACGAGGGTATACAAACACTACTACTATCTAGTTCCAAGATATTTTCATCACCCCAGAAGGAAGTCTGGTGCTCATTAGCTGTCACTGCCCATCACCCCTCTTTAACCCCTGACAAACCCTGATCTTCCTTTTGTCTCTATGGGTTTGCCTCTTCTGGAGAGTTCATATACATCAGATCACACAGTTTGTGGTCTTTTGCGATGGCTTCTTTCACCTACAGTGATGTTTTCAAGGTTCCTTCATGTTGTTGTATCAGTACTCTACACCTTTTCAGAGTTGACCAGTAGTCCCCTGCAGGGATAAACTACATTTGACCTACCCATTCAATCAGTTGGAGGTGATTTGTGTTGCTTGGCTTGTTTTTGAACTTGGACTATGGGCCACGTTGGGTCCCTTATTTGGGAAGATTGGCAAAACACCTCCCGATCCTCCATCCTATAGGACTTTGGCAAAATATTTGAAGATTATATAAGAGCCAAGTCTTTTGAAAACGTTTCCGGGCTTCTAAGTGACCCCAATGCTCACCGTGAAGAACAAGTCTAAATCTTAAGCACAACGTAGAAGTTCAGATAATAATAAATACAGAGCATAATCATCTTTATAATAATGACCATTATTTAGATTTTCATGTTTTTCTGACTCTGTACAGGAAAATATTAATTCAGTCTTGCAATCTGAAAGATGAGGTTGGACACATTGGTGATGGAAAAGAAAAAAGTGTAGGTCTATAAGGTGCTCAAGATTGTTTCATGTGAAGGTGCCTATTGTTTTAGCAAACCCACTTGCTTTGCTCTTCATTCTTTGTCTTTTCATCTCAGTTCTCACGAGAAGGGCTTCAGTGAGCTCTCCACAGATCCTCTAAGATGCGGCGGGGTGATAGTATTCAAAGTTAGCAGCAAACAGTTGTAATCTCATTTCACTCGAATGGTGTTATTATTGCAAGATGTAACACCAGCAACCCAAATGGTCTCTGACAGTCTCATATTTCTCCTGTTTAAGGAATAGCTGTCAACAGGATCTGGGGGAGCTCAGCAACCGACAAATTATGGGGAAATTATATTTTTAATCAATCACTTGCCTGAAGTCATGAAAGCTAATATTTGAGTTATAGTTACCCAGCCATAATACCATTAAGAAACTCCTCCTGCATCACAAGACATCTAGTAATTTTCATGGTTTTTCTTCTTAGGCTACAAGCCAAAAAAATAAAAAGATGCCTAAGAAAGAGGCACTTTAAATCTAAAGACCTGGATAGGTCAAAAGAAAAAGGATCGAAGAAGATATAAAAAGCAAAGCATGAGCTTAAGAAAGCTAGAGTAGCTTTATTAGTAGCAGTTAAAATTAAATTAAATTTCCAGGCAAGAACCGTGAGCAGAGAAAAAGAAGAGCATTTTTGGTGATAAAGGGTCAATTCATCAGGATGTGTAACAATATAAGATGCATTTGATCTTCAAAATCAACACAAAATATTTAGAGAAATTTGCAAACCACAAAGAAAAAAGATAACTGTTAAAGACAGAGAGAGAGAGATACTTGGAGATTTCAACACCCCTCTCTCAGTAACTGACAGAAAAAGTAGGACCAAAAAAATCAGCAAGGATACAGGAGATGTGAGTAACACAATTCACAAACTTAACTGGAATTTACTGAACAAGGTGGGGGACACATTCCCTTTTTGAGAACATGTGGAACATTGACTAAGAGAGACCAGTTTCTAGGCCATAAAGTATGTCTCAATCAGTTTCAAAATATTGAAATCTTTAAAAGTGTGTTTTTAAATCACAACAATGTTACATTTGATATTAATAACAGTAAGGTATCTGGAAAGTCACCAAATGCTTGGAGATTAAACAGCACACTTCTGAATGCACATGTCAAAGGAGAACTGTAAGCAATAAGAAAACAGGTGCACGGAAAAGTGATAATAAAAACACAGAGTATCAAAAATTCAAAGATTCCACAAAAGCACTGACTTAAGAGAAATGTATAGCTTTACCTCTCAGATCACAATTTGAAATCTTTCTTCTTTTTGAAGGTAAGTTTCCACATGATGAAACTAGAAAAATGTGGGTGAAGTGAGCGAAAAATACATAGAAAGGAAGAAACAAAGACAAAGAGCAGAAATAGAAGATAAATAATAGAATTAACCAAGACAGTAGTTGATTCTTTGAAGGAATTGGTAACGTTGTGAATCCCTTAACAAGACTGAATTCATTAGTTGAGGGTTAATCAGAGAATCGAAACCAATGAGGAACATAGAAGTTGGAATATAGGAATTTGACTTGATGTGACTGGGGCAGCCCGTTAACGTCTATGTACAGCAATTACTTCAGTAATCAAAGCCTTACGGGGCTTTCAGTGGGAAATGAAAAGGGGACCGGAAGTAGGAGAAACTAAGGCAAACAAGGGGGACCCGCTGGAGTGCAGGACTGCAACAGGAACCTGCATTTGTCTTTCACCATTGGTGAAAGCACCCAACATCAATGTCTTGAGTGACCGGCTGGTGCACCTGCCGTGAAGCTACATAGGCACCTGGACCAGGATTCTAAGAAGCTGAAGGAGATCTGGCAGGAGCTGGAGGACCTCCAGGACAGCTGCTGCCCCCACCCATAAAGTGAGCCCATAAACAGATGACAACTTGGGATGCCTGGGCGGCTCAGGTGGTTTAGCGTCTGACTCTTGATTTCAGCTCAGATCATGATGTCGGGGTCCCGGGATCGAGCCCCATGTCAGGCTGTGAGCTCAATGAGGAATCTGCCTGAGGATTCTCTCCCTCTGTCCCTGTCCCTGCTCTTGTGTGCTCTCAATAAACAAACAAATAAAACCTAAAAAAAAAAGAAAAAGAAAATGACAACAAATTATACATCCTTCTCATTTCCTCACTCGGTAAAATATTTCAATGTATTAAAGCAAAACCTTACAACACTTGATCAGTTGGAGCATCAGGATTTACTTCACAGAAGAATTCTTCAGGCGGCAGAACATGCATCCTGGAAGATCGTTATCTCATTGACAGGCTCAAGGGCAAGAACAATGAAAGTTAAAATCATTAGCCCCTGAACATTAAAGATGAGTGAGAAATGGGAATAACATTTCTGAAATGAAAATTAATATGCCCATAATACATCCAAGTGGAATTGTGCACGATCTTAAGACCCATTTACTACCCAAAGTGGGCATCTTTGTACACACCCCAGCTCCTTTCCTTCCCTCTAATACAGGTTCTTTGCCTTTTGTAGTCAGGATTATATGACATGACATTCTTCCCTATGCAGAGCTTTTGGAGAATAGCACTTATGAGGAAGGAGCTCTCAAATTTGGTTTCTGCTTTCTCTGCCTGTACAGAGAACAGAGTATGCAGAGAAGGGCTTTCCCAGAACTATAGCATGGTCCCACTGAAACATTCACACAACTAGCACTTGCTGGAAGGTCTGATGAGAAGGACAAAGGCTTGATCAAGGTCTTTCACTCAAAACCTCCATTTGCCTCTATGTCTGCAGCCGGTGAGGAAAGGCATCTGATTAATTCACACTGGGATCTGGGGGTGCCTTCTCGAAGTCTGTATCTTTTAAAAAAGATACCTGGAGAAATCCACTGTCATAGGAATGTGTAAAGGAGAGATTTCAAGCACCAAGGAGACTGGGTTGGGAGAGATTTGGGGACTGTGTGGAGAATTTTCAGGCTCTTGCTCCAATCCTTACCCTCCCCTCCAGATTTTCGTCACCATTTAGTGAGTCTGTTGAATGCCGAGTGCCCCATCAGCAGGTAGGTTCATGCTTGTCTGACTGGAAGCTTGATATCATTGCGGTGATATCATTGGCTCCCCCTTTGGCAGTTTGTTCTTCGAGCATTTCCAACAAAGCCACAGTTTCCGACCCCAAACAGACCGGAGATGCTAGTCACCAGCCCGATCCTCTGCCCTGTTGCATTTCATGTCTTTTGACAGAATGTATGACGTGGCATTGTTTAAACGGAGGGTGCTAAAAATGCCTCCAGAGGGAAAAACTTCTCTGTAGCCACAGTCCTAAAGCTGTCATCCAGAGAAGACACTTTGTCACAGATTGGAAGATGTCCAAGAGCACCTTGAAGGGGGGAAGGGTTGCAGGAGACAGGTGGTTGTGCACACGCCACCAAGGATGCCTCAAGAGGGACTGGACGAGCCTTCTCTTCTTCCTAGACCTCATGACAACTTTAAAGCCTGCCAGCTTAATTTCATGTTGCAACTTTCTTCAATCAAATCTGCATTTCTGGGGTTCCTGCTTCATGTCATCTCACTAATAGCTTCCAGCATCTACTTGTGCCAGTTGCTGTCCCTACACTGTGTTAAGAAGAAGAAGAAGAAGAAGAAGAAGAAGAAGAAGAAGAAGAAGAAGAAGAAGAAGCTGTACTACTAGAAGAGAATGAAAAACACAAATGCATCCTCTCTCATATTGCTTTCTTATTTCCTGGGGGAGGTGGATGCCAGAAGGAAGGGAGAAAGAATTAGCAAACTCCAGTGATGCCACGCTGAAATACACTTCAGCAGTGTTCTGGAGAGTGTGATCAAGCCCTGCTGCTTCTGGGGCCCTGAGTTTCTTCCTTGGCATCCAGTGTATGTGGAGCCCCTACCATATGCCAGACTCCATCTCAGACACTTCAAAATCCAACCAGGATCAGTGGAGTGTCCACAAGAGCAGCCCCCAGCTTCCCCACAATGGCAGAACCATTATTCACACTCAGAACTCTACTTCCGGTGGCTCTTTCCAAGACAGCTAAAATCATGGTAGCATCAAGTGAACAATTATCTCCAGATGTTCTTTGAACAAAAGCCGGTAGCTACTATATTACCGTCTCTTCCACAACCTTCTATTTTGGAAAAAAAAAAAAAAAAAGGTAAGTCAGGGGAAAGCATCAGGAGATAATAAGGTAAAAGTGTTCTCTTATTAAATGTCATTAAAAGACTCTTTGAGTTAAGGACACGGACTCTGTTACATTCAGGCAGTTCTAAAGACCTAGTTGGCAGGAAAGTACCTCAATCTCTTATCATCTACTGGTGCTAGAAGGGCTTGCAAGGGCACTGTGTGCAAACAAGTGCCAAGAAGGTTATTAAACAAGAAAGGGATCAGAGAGGACAGTGTCCCACTGGTTGTCCATCTGGATACCAGGAGTCATAGAAATTCAAGGGATGCCATTAGGCATCTAGAAAGAGCTGTGCAGGGTGGTCCAGGGCATGGACAGACTTCATAGCTCCTTTCTTCACCCCAACTTCCACCATGGGGGTTTCCCTCTCCCTGGTCCTCCAGGTCAGTGCCCCCCAGGAAGTTCTGTATATAGAAAGGGCTCTATCACTGTGAAAGTCATTGAGAACCGCTAACCTGCATCCCACTCCAGCATGCTAGAGCGCCTTACTCATGAAGCATTGTCTGTGGAATGAAAATAGTTTCAAGGAGCAAATATTTTGATGAATGGCTAAGTCAGAGCTGGATTGTGGTCAACACTGTAGTGTTGGTCTGTTCTAGTGTCTGGCGCCCTTCTCAGCCCTGCAGAGGGAAAGCACTCCAGCAAGAGGAGAAGGGCATTTTGTCCTTGCCTGGGGTTTCTCGCTCTGTCCCACCTAGCCTCCTGTGCCGGGGAAGCTGAATGAGCATAACATAGCCCTGAGATAGTTTCAGACCCTCCAGTCCACCCTTCCATGCAGGTCTGCATAATGTGAGCAGAGGAGCTTAGCTTACTTAAAAATAGACATGCCTATGGTTGGGTAACACGCGACTTTTATTGCTGCCATAAACCAGGATTCAGCAAAAGGAGCTTCTGACCATTTTTCTTCTTGTTCACTCTTTTTCTTAATCCATGAAACAGTGAAGGCTGGTTTCAAAGGAAAGTTGATAAGAATAGGCATCTGATGGGTACTGCGAAATGTCTGCTTTATGATAATGGATACAGCTATTTTGAAGCAGACTTTAAATAGCCACAGTTCCTGGGTATCTATCAGGATACAGCCATGCCTAGAATCTACAAGTGAGGCAGCCCCGATCTCCAGCAGAAAACACGGGACTATGCAGAAGTTGGAAACAAAGCTGCCGGGGACTGAATGTTGAGCAGAGGCCAGGGTCTCTGTAAATGGTATCGTCGATGTTCAAAACAACTCGAATGGGAAGCATTCTCATTTACAGATTGACTGAGGCTCAGCGGAGTTACAGTTCAAGCCCGTGAGCTTTGAAATCCAGATCTGCGGGACCTGTTCTCTTCCTGTTTCCCACGCTTCAACCCTGTTTGCGAACCTCCCACGATAGGGAAGACACTGCCTCCTGCGCCCACCGCGGAGTGCTGGACAGAGCTGACAAGTAACAAGCGTTTTGTGTTGTACTCTTCTGTCCTCCCCTTCCTCTTCATGCCTTTTTACCCAGAGCCTTACCTCATTCTTACTGTATCATAAATGATTGTTTCTTTTCAAATGATATAAAGGAAAATTAGTAGAATGATCAAATATACAGAGCAATCAGGTTAATGTGTATCAAACACATGTTACATAACTGAAGATGTTGACCTTGGTTTGTTTTCTTATTTCCCAGTTCTAAGACCTCTAAAAGGAATTTTGCTAAGAGAAAACATGTTGTGTGGTTAAGATGGATGAAACTCTAGTCTGTATTGACTTTGGTAAGATAGCCAGTTAAGAACATCTTTAATTACCTGGTCCCAGGGGTAACGTTGGAATTAACTAGATTTTGGTTTCTTTGTTTTCTGGGATACGTTCTCAATTGATTTCTACTGATGACTTGTATAAGAATCAATAGATAAATACGCTTCTAAGTAAGTAGTAATTTTTCCTTGGTTTAGAGGACTTGATAATTTAAGAGAGTAAAATATTTTTGTTGCTTATAACATCGACAGCGTGTGTTCTCAACTAAGAATGACTTTCCCCTGGGAGTATTTGACCATACCTGAAGATATCGTTGGTTGTCACAGCTGGGGAGATGGGGCGCTGTTAGCACCTAGTGGGTAGAGACCGGGGTTGCAAAATATTCTCCAGTGCTTTTTCCAGAGAAAGATCTGCCTCCATGTGTCAGTACAGCCATGGTTGAAAAACCCCAACTTACAATAATACCAAAAGAATACAAATACCAGGGGTTATTGATTGCACAATACAGATAATTATTTATAATAATAACATCGATGTCCTCTATGATATCAAGAATCAATTGGAATGAAGTATAATGGGCCATAATTTAAAGATCACAACTTCAAGAGAATCCAATAGAAGCATCACCCTCCTTAATGTGGAACCTGCTGAACAATGGCCAATCATAGCATGTTTCTGGCATGCAACCTAGCTTAATCTCAGATTTCTGGAAGACAAGTGGACAAATAAAGTTAGGGATAACATGGAGCATGTGGTGTTGGCTTTCATGTAACAATGATGGCAGAAGGATCAACTAAAACCTGAGGACACATGAAGAACCTACCTACTACTCATGAGTTTGGGGCAGGTCATTTAAGCCTCATCTTTGATGTCTTCAACTTTAAAACGAAAATAAAGGGGCGTGTGCCTAGGTGGCTTAGTCAGTTAAGTGTTCAGCTCAGATCATGATCCTGAGGTCCTGGAATCGAGCCCCATGTCTGGTTCCCTGCCAGTGGGGAGTCTGCTTCTCCCTCTGCCCCTCCCTCCACTCATGCTTGTGCTCTTTCTCTCTCTCTCTCAAATAAACAAAATCTTTAAAAAAAAAAAAAGAAAATAAAGGTAAAACATTAAGGTGATTATATCAAATAAAATATGCCAGCCCTCTGTTAAGTATAAAATGATATTCTACAGAGGGTTTTTTTTTTTTACTTATTTAAAATTTTATTCTTTAATTAGCAAACCTGGGAGGAAAGCCACATTAGGACTGATACAAAGCCAGAGACCCAAAAAACAGCTGGTTTTTCCTTGTCAGACTGGAGCAGAATTTCAACCAGACCACATACATTCCACCTCTGGAGACACAGTTTACTATTTAAATCCTGATTCCACGTACGTGGGTTGCAAACTGGCTTCACTTCCTCCAAGGACCTAGCTCTAGGGCTTTCATGGCATCCTCAAGTTTGAGCATCCCTCGTTCCTGTCGCTGGCGGTGCCATTCGGCCATGGACTGGAGCATCCACCTGGCCCTGAGCTCGTGCAAGTAAGAGCCATAAACCACGACCTCCGTGAGGTCCAAGGATTCCAGAACCTTTAGCTCGGGGATGACTTTGCTCACTTGCTCTATGTATGGGATTCGAGATCCTGCTGGGCCAAACAGAGCCTCCAAGAGCTGCGTCTGGACCTGCAACACCTCGGGATCTTTCAAAGCTTTGGGAGCTTTCACCCATGGTGGAATATCTTTTCGTTCTGGTAGCGTCCCCATCTGGAGCGCCTCAAAACTAACCACGCTCCAACCTGGGCCTTGGGGCCAGAGAGGCGAGTGCCTGGATGGGCCCCACCCATGAGAAGCCCTGCCCATGAGAAGCCCCGCCCATGAGAAGCCCCGGCCCCTGCCTTAAATTCATAACAGCAAGGCCTAAAATTGCTGTGCTCCAGTTGATTCCATCCATGATTTAGTTATTCTTTTCTAATCAAACACAATTATGGGAATTAAATGCTCTTAATAATATCCTGAAATTAGATTATGGAATTGCACCTGGAGCTTTCTCGATTACCAGTGGAATAGCATTTCTTTAGGAAGCAGAAATGGTTGAGTGAGTTCTGAAATGAGGCTCGAAAGAACCAGAATAGATACGAGGAGAAGAAACACGTGTGAAGCTATCTTTCAATTAACTAAAACCAGATAGAAGGAAAGCGACATATAAACCAAAATCCGGATAGAGAACGCTCTCCCCTTGTGGTTTTCTGACATTGGACAACTTTTCATGTTTCAAAAAGAGACATCAACATGACTTTACTAAAAAGAAGCCTCTATAGAATAATTAGAGTATATACAGAAAGACAAACTTTTTTTCTTTTCTTCTTCTTCTTTTTTTTTTAGAGAGGGTTTGGAGGGGACAGAGTGACAGGTGGAGAGGGAATCTAAAGATTTTTATTTTTTTTATTTGACAGACAGATCACAAGTAGGCAGAGAGGCAGGCACAGAGAGAGGGGGAAGCAGGCTCCCCGCTGAGCACAGAGCCCGATTGGGGGCTTGATCCCATGACTCTGAGATCATGACCGGAGCCGAAGGTAGAGGCTTTAACACACTGAGTTACACAGGCACCCCGAAGAAAGAATCTTAAGCAGGCTCCATGCCCTGTGGGGAGCTGCACACGGGGTTCAATCCCATGACCCTGAGATCATGACTGGAGCCTAAATCAAGAGTCAGATGCTTAACTGATCACACCACCTGGGCGTCCCAAGACAAACAGTTAAAAAATTAATAAATAAAAGGCAAGCACAATGTTCCAAAGAAGATCTTTGATTGAATAATTGGATTTATTTTTCTGAGTTAACATGGAAGCAAGATCAGCTAGAACTTCAACTTTTTGTAAAACTAAGAGAAAAAAAATTTTCCCGGACATATAAATATGGAAACTGAGGCTCAGGAAGGTCACACTGACTGTGAATGGTTGAATGAGAATTCATCATTCTCATTCATGGAGTCCTCATGGCTCCAAAGCCCTCGCTCTGGAAACACTACACCTTGAGGCTACATAAGACAGTCTCCCAACTTCATTTCTCCCCTTCCTACCCTCCTGCCTACACAGGGTCCTCTTTTATAGTTCACCCTCTCTCCTCCCTCCCCTGGGTCCTGAATGAGGACCCAGGGTCCTCAACACCTCTCTCTTGGCCCTTTCTTCTGCCTTCTCTTTCCCCACTTCCTCCATCCTAACATTGCCCAAAATCCATGAACCAGAAGGTGGGGCTCTTCCTGGGAGCCTAGGTTTCAGATCCAAATGGTTCATTCATAGCTAGCTGCCTGGTTCTGGGTCAGCCTAGGGGTTCCTCCTCAACCAGTAATTTTTGCCTTTTCAGGCTTTACAGCAGGCTGAGTACCTGAGCCCTCCTCATCTCTCCAACCATCCTGGTTCTCCCTCCTCCTGCTCTGCTGAATTTTGGGAAGAGCTTTGAGCCCAGTGCCCTGGGGTTCTCTATCCACCTGGGTGGATGCTAGGTGCATGCAAATTCCCCACTAGATCAATAAAGCCCACACCAGTACCCAGTGCAGCACTCGTAATCCTAAAATCCCTTCATTAGCTTTTTTATTATGGTAAAATAGATATAAAATTTACCACTTTAACTGTCTTTAGGTGTTCAGTGGCAGAAAGGACATTCACACCATTGTGTAACCATCCCCACCACCATTCATCTGCAGAACATTTTCATCATCCAAACTGAAACCCTGTTCCTATTAAATAATTCACTGTTCTCCCCTCCTCCCAGCCCCTCATAACCTCTGTTCTACTTTCTGTCTCTAGGAATTTCATCCTTCTGTGTAACTCTGACAGGTGGAAGAATACAATACTTTTTTATGTGACTTATTACACTTAGCATAATGCATTCAAAATGCATCCCTATTGTCATGTATATGAGAATTCTATCCCTTTCCAAGACTGAATAATGTTCTATTGCATGTATGCACCACAATTGGTTTATCCATTCATCTGTTGATGGACATTTGGATTGTTTTCACTTTTTGACTCTTGTAAACACTGCTGCTATGAACATGGATGTACAACTATGTATTCAATTCTTTCAATTATTATGGATGTATCCCAAGAAGTGGAATTGATGGATTGGATGGCATTTTTAAAAAATTTTTGGCATTTTTATGTTTAATTTTTGAAGTACCACCATATTGTTTTCCCCAGCAACTATATCATTTCACATTCCCACCAGCAAAGCACAAGGGTTCTAACTTCTCTACATCTTAGTCAACACTTATTTTCTGGGTGTTTTTTTTTTTAATAATAGCCATTCTAAGGGGTATGAAGTGGTATCTCATTGTGATTTTGCTTTGCATCTAAATGCACCCACTTTGGTACCATGTAGATCCTTGGTACAGAGCTCCTATTTCTTTACTCTTCATCAACACTTGGTATGAACAGGCTTATTAGTTGTATTAAACTGATGTGTGGGATGGTATCTCGTTGCTGTTTCATTTCAAAATTTGCATATATATGTAAAAGGTTGAGAATATTTTAATCTATGTATAGGTTCCCTCCTCTGGAAATTATTCATTTTATTTTCCCTATCTTTCTACTGGGTTTGTCTTTTTAAGTAGGAATTCTATGGATATTCTCGTTACTGATGTCTTGTCAATTATATGCATTGTGAAATCTGTCCTTTTCATGTTCTTTCTTGACTTTTGGCATGAGAATTTATAATTTTAATTAGACAATTTTATCAAACTTGTTATTTCTGGACTACACTTTTCTTATCATTAAAAAGAATCTGTCCCTACTCTACTACCATAACGATATTTGCCTATGCTTTTTATTTTGAGAAGTTTTATTGTTTTGTTTTTGACAGTTGTATCTTTTACACAATGGAATTATTTTTTAGTGTGGTCAGAGATAATGACCTAATGCTATCTTCTTCCAAAATGAAGACATCTCATTATCCTAGAATCACTACCTGTTTGGTCCATTCTTTTCCATACTGATTTTTTTTTTAAAGAAGTTTTTTTTTTTTTGACAGACAGAGATCACAAGTAGGCAGAGAGGCAGGCAGAGAGAGAGGAAGGGAAGCAGGCTCCCCGCCGAGCAGAGAGCCTGATGTGGGGCTCAATCCCAGGACTCTGGGATCACTACCTGAGCTGAAGGCAGAGGCTTTAACCCACTGAGCCACCCAGGCGCCCCTTCCATACTGATTTTAAGGCCAGCTCTCACGTACCAAGCTCGCACACATATGTGATTATGGTCTCAGACTGCCTGAGGTCTTCCACTGGTCTTTGTATATATCCCCAGTCCAACACTGCACTATTTTATTTACCAAACCCATATGGTAAGCTTTGTTATGTAACAAAACAGGTTTTGTTCACTATTCCAAGTTTCTCCCTTCCCATGCATATGGCCACCTTCTTCAAATTTGTCTTAGCATTTCTTCACCCTTGTCAGATTGTGTGAAAAACTTCATTGGGACTTTCATTAGATAATCATTAAAATAATAAAGTGATGTGTCTTCTTTATGATATCAAATCTTCCTAACTATGAACTAGTATTTAGATCTCCTACATCTTACAGTAAAGTTTTTTGTTCAATTTGGGGTTTTTTTCTGCGAATGTCTGTTATGAATATACAGTTTCAGATTTTTTTAAAATTACATTTTTCTACTTCATTGTCCCTGGGACATAAAAATGCTATGGATTTTTCATATCAATCTTCTGTCCAACAACAATATAGAACTACCTTATTTGTTCTAGTGCTTTTCTGTTGATTCACTTAGAATTTATGTCAACAGAAATTTTGTCTGCAAATAATGGTAATTTTGCTTCTGTCTTTGTAACTCTTATATATCTTAATTCTTTTTCTTATTTTACTGCATGGACCTAAAACCTTTTATGTGAGTTTGAATAGAAGAAGTGCTTGAAGCAATGCAGGTGCTATTCCTGACTTCAAAGAGAATATGTGTAAGGTCCCACTCTTTTGGTATATTTATGCCTATATTAGACAGACTCTCTGTCAAGTAATAATGTTTTCTCCTATTTCTAGATTTCTACTTCTTTTAAATAAAAGAATGTTGAACTTTGAATTAGTTTGTCTCTTTCTTTAAAAAAAAAGATTTTATTTATTTATTTGAAAGAGAAAGAGAGCATGAGTGAGGAGTGGGTAGAAGGAGAGGGGCTCTCCACTGAGCAGGAAGCCCAAAGCAGGGCTCCATCCCAGGACTCTGGGATCAGGACCTGAGCCGAAGGCTGATGCTTAACTAGCTGTGCCACCCAGATGCCCCTTTTCTTTATTTGAGATTTAAGAAGCAGTGCAGTAGTGTACTTGGAGAATGGACTCCGGAGTCAGTTCCTGGAACATAATGAATGTTGGAGGACATGTTCTTTTGAAGGGCACATCGTTCTCAAAGTTGTTGGTGTCAGCACTTTTTATATTCTTAAAAAAGATTAAAGGCCACGAAGAGCTTTTGTTTTTGTGGGTTATGTATCGTTCAATATTTATCATGTTAGAAATGAAAACTGAGAAATTAAACAAATTTATCAATTAATTTTAAAACAGTAATAAGCCCAATCCATGTTGATACAATTTTTTAATGAAAAATACCATATCCTCCAAAACAAAACCAAGTGGAGTGTGTATATCTACTATACTTATTAAACTTATCCCAGGGTATCTTCAAGTATTATTCAACTACTCACCTGTTCTGTAGAAACTTACATACAGCACCTCCTAGCCTCTAAGGCTGAGTTCAGAGAGGACTTTGCATCTTCTGGTTCTCTTATCACATGTCTACAAGGCACTGAATGCCCCAGTTTTTCCATCTATAAAATAGGTTTATTGGTTACCACAGACCAATCCTGATGATATTTTAATGAAAACCAGGGAGATTGTCTTTTAGGACTAGGTTATTAGTAATGTGGACAGTGACATAAATTTCTGGGTAATGGAGGAAAAAAATCTATGTTGGGCAAAGAATTTGGATTCCTTCACAATCTTATTCTCTACCTAATCGTTGCTTGAGAATAGTACTATCAATAGACTGTAAACAAGAAAATATGCTTCTTTCATCAACTAAACTATGATTTATCTCCAGTCTTACAGAAGGAGAATGTTTATTTAATAAGAGCAGTTGCTGTCATTTGTCAAAATCACATCTTTTTTTTCTGAAATTATTTCTCTGCTCACATTTTTACATAGCCATGGTCACAGCATTTATGAAATGAGTTTATTTTTATTTCTCTGTTAGCTGGATCAATGATCAGAAAGCTGGCTTTGAAGGGATTATTTCAAGATCATGTCAAATAACAGAGGGATCCTGTGGGAGGCATTTGTATGAGCTTCCTGAAACCTAACTTGTGAACAGCAGCCACCGCTGGTCACAGTGTGGGGGTGGGAGATGTAATTAGTAATTAGGTGACATCATCCTTCTCTTACCCACTCAAATGAGACCCACTCAAATGAGGTGTCTCCTGAAAGTTCCTTCTTGTTTCCACTGAGATCTGTCCTGGTGGAGACTCATACCCAGCCACGCTGCAAAACAGAGGTGTTCTAAGCATGATTTAAATATAACCTTCTAAACACACTGTGGTCATTATCTTCAATTTAGGAAAGAATTGACGTTGTTCTCACTCTTCCTACTTGGTAGGAACCTGAAAACATGGCAGCCATTAGAACCACTGGATGCTGAGATTCTCGGGTGTGATGGCTCATTCTCAACAGGTGAGGATTTCCTACCCACGGAGAAGAGGGACCTGGTGTAAGTGCTCCCACAGGCCCTCCTCTCTGCACCCAGCACCTGGGACAGGCTTCACCTTCACCCTCCCTCAGATTCTTCCTTTCCAAGAGTGACTCCTCCCACATTACTCCAGCTTGGTCTCCTCCTTCCTGTGCCCACACCAGTCCAAGCACATCCCTCCTGGCACTTCTCTTTTTCATTTCCATCAGTACTTGGTGACTATCTGCTTTGTGTCAAGAGTTAAGTGCCATTCATCCAATGAACCTAGGAGCAGCCAAATTGAGCCAACCCCAGCCACCCTTTCCTTTGAGGTTCCTGATAAATGTATACAGTAGACAATACAAGTATTGGACACTTGTTGTTACCATCTCAACATTGTCAGAATGCTCATTTCAGCATGGTCGCTAGGGTGACCCTGTGTTCTGGTTTGCCACAGACTGAGGAAGTTTCCGGGACATGGAACTTTCAGCTTTAAAACCAGGACAGTCTCAGATAAACTGAAGCAAATTGGTCATTGTGATGGATTCAGTTGTATCCCCCCAAAATGTTGAAGCCCTAGTTCCAAGTACTTCAGAGGATGACTTTATTTGGAAATAGGGTCATTCAGTTGTAATTAGTTAATTAGTAATTAGGTGACATCATCCTGGAGTAGGTTGAGCCCCTAATCCAATATGACTGTGGTCCTTATAAGAAGGGGAAGTTTGGAGAGAGAAATGCACACTGGGAGAGCACCATGTGAAGATGAAGGCAGAGACTGGGGTGATGCAGCAGAAGTCAAGAAGATAAGATCACCAGCAACCCACCAGAGGCTAGGAGAGAGTCCTGCAAGATTCTCCTTCATAGTCCTCAGAAGGAACCAACCTGCCAACACATTACTCTTTGATAAAAGTCTGGGCTCACAGAGCAATCATGCTGGATGGTTGCAGACAAGGGAAAGGATGGGTGAACTTTAAGCAGTTGGGGGATGGTGAAGTCACAGGGAAGGGAAAGCTCACTTAGAGCTTCCCCGGGCTTCAAGAAGAGCTGTGGACTTTTGAGGATTGCATGGGTAAGAGGAACCCAAGTCCTGTTCCCAGGCTGCACACTGGAACTGGGGCTGTGGGTGGGCTTTGGCAGGACTTCCCATAAGAATGAGTCAGGGATGAACCTCCCCACCCCAGCAAAGATCTCCATGCAAACCCAGTACAAGGAAGCTACCAAGGTCAAGGACACCCCAGTGCAGTCCTTGAATAAGGACTATGAGCCAAAGGCCAGCAGAGCATGTGATGAATGATCTGGACTCTGCCATATTTTCAAGGCCTGGGTACAACTCAGGAGGGTAAGGAGGGCTCCTATTCCATAGCCAGGATGGAAATTCCTGCCAGTCTGCTTGGTGGGAGCTCAGAGATGATTGAAATTGATTTAGAAAAATGAAACACTGTGACATTTCTTATGGGCACAGATGTAAGGTAATATTCATATCCACCACACATTCATTGTGCTTGTGATAGGACATGCTTTCAATTTCCACAAGCTGTGGCCTGGCTGACGGGTATCGCAGGGCCCTTTCCTTCTCTCAGCTGCCCAGCAGGTCCTATGGAGAGAGCTACTTCTCCCCACTAACCCCAAAGAGAAGTCAGTATAGAGGACTCCTGCAGTGCTACAGCTGTGCTCTGAAGTCCAAGGAGAGGGGAGCCTAGGGTTGGGGGGAGGGATAGTGGAGGTGGTGGGGGGAGAAAGAGGCTGAGGAGCCTGAAGAATGGCAGACAAGAAGAAGAAAACTGATTGGCAAGCCAGCCCTCCAGAGTCCTCCTGATCCTCTCTAGCCCTCCAGGAGGCCACCTCAACTCCAAGGCTTGCATTTCCGCCCCAGCTATTTCTGGCCTCCCCTCACAGACCAGGGTGCCCATCAGACTGGATTATAGCCCACAGCTCACTGCACTGTCACATTTGCCATCTGCAAACAGAAGACAGTGTATATTTCAACTGTGGAGAGGGAGAACTCAGGGTTTGTGGCAAGGAAAAATGGAACGCGGTGAAGGAGAAAACTCCATTACCAATTCTCCAAGGAGCCAGGATCATCCATCTTCCTCTTCTGGTTGTCAGTGAGTAAAGTCAACCTACAGCTTCAACCATCTCTCTGAAGGAAAAAGAAACTCTGCACACTGATTTTCCTCTTTTATTGTAGAATCAAAGGGATGAGTGACAAAACCCCAAATCAACTTCAATATCTCATTTTTTATTTTATTTTATCAACATCATGTCCTCTAGACTCAAGGGAGGGAGAGCCCACCTCTTTTTTATTTTTTAATTTATTTTTATTTATCTTTCATTTTTGGAGAGAAACCACTTCTTTTCATAAAGCCTCACCCCTAGTTGTAGCCTCTTTACCTTTCATGAGGATGTTCTATCTGCTGGGCCATCTTTCCATGATTAGTCTAAACACAGCCAGACACCGCAGACCTCTCTACTACTGAATTACCTCCTGTTGTCTTCCGAAACCCCATGAGCTTTAGCCAGGGATTAGATTTTGGGTTCAAAAGAGAAGTGAAGAAAAACAATCTGAGGAACAAAACTAGCGACAATGTCTTCTTGTCTTGCTTGCTGTTGGTGTTCATTCCCCAGAGACGGGGCACGGCAGAGGGGAGCCCCCCTCACAAGCAGGGTGCTAACACACTAGTGAGTCAGGGACAGGCTGTGAGAGGGGTCACAGGCAGCTACCGCTACTAACAAAAGTCTCTAGATAAATCTCTTTTCTAATAAAATACACTGGATCCGAGGTTATCCTTCTAATGAAATGACTTTCACTCACATTCTGATACAGTCTCTTGAGTGCAAGAAAAGGCAGGGGGAGAGGTGCAGACAGCACACCCAGAATTTCTGGACCACCTTGATTCTTCCTCAGCTCAGGACATACCTTTACTGATACCCTGTTAATAATTATGGTGGTTAGATAAGGTCATAGTAAGAACGTTTTTAAGGTTTTTTTTTTCCCTCGAAGTCTATTTATATCCATGGGGGTATATTGATTTTACTTATTTACTTGAGAGAGAGAGAGAGAGAGAGTGCACATGAGCTGGAGGGAGAGGGAGAGGGAGAGAGAACTGAAGCAGACCCTGCGCTGAGCACAAAGCGCACTGTAGGACTTGGTCCCAGGACCGCGAAATCATGACAGCGCTAAAACCAAGAGTCGGTCACTCAACCAATGGAGCCATGCAAGTACCACCCCCACCACCTGATTGGGTGTGTATTTAGAATGTGACACCATCCAACTCCTGTCTCATGACAGAAATAGTCCCTGGACTCAAATAACCTAGAAACATGGACTCCAGATCTCCCAACTTGCTTTGTTCCTCAGAGGCACCAGGCTTTCCACGTCTCAATATACACCTCTTAAAAATTACCATAACACATGACCTCCCTCACAGGGTGCTTGCTGAGGTAAGAAGAACTACAGGAGATCCTCGACTTGCCAAAGTTCAAATGATGACCTCCCAGAAATAGCAAGAAAACTGGCTGTAGAGGAAAGGCTTTTCGGCTCTGCCTGATACCAACAGATGGAGCAAGGTGTCACTCATGTGGAGGAGAGAGGGACCCAAGAACAGCCTTTGGGAATCTAACACGTCCATAAGCTCTTGAAGGAAAAATGCACCTTGAAGTTGGAAGGGTTTGGAGTCATTGCCAAGATTTATGTGGCAGCCTTTTATCCTTACCGCTACGCTGGTCTCTGCCATGGACATGTGCTTGCCAGCAAACTCAACAGCGGAAGGATCGTTCATCCAGGCTTATGCCTGTGGTCATGGAATAATTGACTCCTTCTGGAGTCAGTGTCTGGTTTATAAGATAAAATATCTGGTCACCCTACCAGGTGGGACCCTTGGGAAGCCATTCATTTCAGACTCAGCATCTAGTGATTGGTACTAAGACTGTACTTTGCATCCTTGGCAAATAACACACCGTGTTGGGAGGGAGCAAATGGTATGATTTTTCTTTTTTTTTTTTATTTTAAAAAATTTAAGATTTTTAAAATTTTAAATTTTAAAGTTGAGAGAGAGTGAGAGAGTGCTCAGGCAGGGAGAGAGGCAGAGTGAGAGGGAGAGGGAGAAGCCAACTCTCCACTGACCAGGGAGCCTGATGCGGGACTCAATCCTAGGACCCTGAGACCATGACCTGAGCTGAAGGCAGATGCTAAACCATCTGAGCCACCCAACTGCACCGGGTATGATTTTTCTACTCTGACTTAGAATCCAGTGGTGCTTTAGGTGACACGTGGGTTCTCTGCCTCAGCACTACCGATATGGGCACTGGGCAATTCTCTGTTGTGGGGCCGTTTTGTGTGTTGTAAGCCGTTCAGCAGCATCCCTGGGCTCCACTCGATAGATGCTGGGAGCCCCTCCTCTTCCCCACCCCCATTTGTGACGGCCAAAAATATTCCCGGACACTGTCAAAGATCTTCTGGGAGGTAAGACTGTCCCTCTCTGATAAGCACCAATATACTTCTTACAGTAAAATTTAGTGTAAAATCTGAGTAGATGCAGCCTGGGACAGTGGTCCCTGAAATACCTTCTGAATCAAGAAATGAGAAACACTTCCCTTCAGGGTTTGGCAGAATATACTGGTTGTCCTAAGCTCTAGGTTTAGGACCAGACTGACTTGAAGGTGGCTTTGTCACATCCTAACTATGTAGCCTTGTAAGTTACTCAGCCTACTTGAGCCTGTTTTCTCGTCTGTAAATGGATAAAAAAATATCCCTATCTCCCAAGGCAGTTACAAAGATTAAAAGAGACATGATATAGAACGCATTTAATGCATTGGAGGCATACAGTAAACACCAGTAATAGTGTAACAATGATGATGCTAGATGTTACTGTTATTAGGCCTGGGGAAGAGTCATGTGATGGTTGAATAGGCTGCTATGTTTGGAAGGTACTGAGGACCAGTCAAGTTTCTTAGGAATGGACCCTTTAAAAGAAAAATAAATATACATTGCCCGTAAATATTTGGGGCTCTCATGTAGTTCTACTGGAATCCTGCTTCCTTGGTACCCGATTTGGTAATCAAGTGGGTTCATGCTTATCTTATTAAAAGATTGAGACCCGTGGGGTTTCAAAATATAATATAGTCTGACCTCTGTGGCATAACCCCATCTCTCCCAAAATCTAACCTAAGCCCCCAACAGAGGACATGATCGCTGCATTGCCCACAAGCCCAGGACTAAAATGTGTCAGCCCTTGGTCAGACATGATGGCCCGTACTCCAGTTGGTATCCCCTTTGTGTCAAAGTCTTCTGCACACTGTGACTCGCCATGAATCATTCCTGGTTCCAGGATATTCCCTAAAACTCAGTCCTGGGCTTTGCCTCTGTCCCCGACCGCACTTCTGAGTCTTTACTTATCTCTCCTGAATGTCAACATCCATACCTGTAAGACAGAAACAAAAGTAATACCTACTTCTCAGGTGACTACAAATATTAAAGAAGCTAATGAGAGAGTCCAACATCATGCCTGGACACAGTAAAGACCCTACACACACTTACGTCTGGCCACCTCTCAGAGGCTCATAGAATATTAAATGACACAATGCTTGGCAGAGTGCCCACCAGGTCCTGATAAGCTTATATGTCCCCTTCTGCCTCTTCCCTCCTCTGCCATAACTGGGTCCTTCTTCCTCCAGTCACCTAAGTGAGAAGTTTGCTGGGGAGCCCAGGGTGCCTGGACTGAACTTTCTAGATGTCTTCACCATGAGTGCAGGGGAGTCAACCCCTTCACTGTTTTCTTGCAGCAAACAGAAAAGGGGTGGCAGAAGGAGACCCACCATGGCCCCAGCCTGGATGTATTCCGGCACCAAGAAGTCAGCTCTCGAGGGAGGTCTTAGTATTGAGGCCCTCTCTTCACTGATGGGAGATCCCACCTCCCTTGAATATGCAGCAGTTTGAAAAACTTGTGTCAACAGCTGGGCCAACTTAGGCAGTAAGAACCACGGGACTGGCACTCAGGGCCTGTGATCCTTGTAGGGACCCATAAACAAGTTTTAATGTCTCTTAAAATCAGAATTTTAAAAAATAAATATAACCCAGCTGGAATTACATTTTTCTTATACCAACACAGTCATAAATATAACTTTAAAAATTTTTTTTTAATTTATTTAACAGAGAGAGATCACAGTAGACAGAGAGGCAGGCAGAGAGAGAGAGAGGGAAGCAGGCTCCCCGCTGAGCAGAGAGCTCGATGCGGGACTCGATTCCAGGACCCTGAGATCATGACCTGAGCCGAAGGCAGCAGCTTAACCCACTGAGCCACCCAGGCGCCCCCCTTTTAAAAATTTTTATGGAAGAAGTGGGCCGTGAAGGTAAAGTGTGTTGGGCTCACCAAAATTATCACGTGGCCCTGCTCTAGGGCTAAACATTGCACTAGTCCTTGGAAGGGAACAGGGTCAATAGGAATATGCTGCTCAGGGGAGAACATGGGACCCTGAGGTCAGGTGCCTGAGCAACAAAATGGTAGGTCAGCTTTTCTTCAAGAGCAGCAGAATCACACTCCGTCTTCATGCTTCAGGTCTTCATCCCTAGTTTTCATCCCTGCTCTGGGAAAGGGTGTTTTTCAGGAAGATCGATGAAGACAGCCATTGAGCATTGAGGACCCCACTCACACCCGGGGGGCCACTCTGTTATAGATAAACAAATTAGGAATCAGAGAGTCAACTGTGAAAGTGACATCAAGAGATGTAGGGTGACGGGGTGGCTGCGTCATGGGACTTTGACGGTGCCTGGAACATTGCTGCCCCCTGTGGTCTCCATAAGATTGTCATCAAATCCCCAAATTCAAAGCTTTTCCTACAAAAAAGGGAAACCACTGGTGGGCTCAGAGTCCCCAGGCTGCTGGCCCCTATTATGAGGCTCCTGCTTCTGGCCATGCTGGTTCCAAGCTGGTTGGAACCATGCTGGTTCCCTGTGTCAATGCAGAACTTGCCTCCGATTTGATTTGTGTTTCCACCTAAACTCCACTTGCATAAAATTCACCGGTAGACTCACCTTTACTGAGAAGCTGGGTGAGGGGAGATAAGGGAAGGAATCTTGTAACCCCTGAAACATGAAGACAAAGGCGCGTGATTCTGTTTTAATCCAGGCTGCAAAGGGCTGGTGGGAGCAGGGGGTTGGAGTGACTGACTGCTAATGAGTTTCTTTGGGGGAAGAAAACCATTTTCTGGTATTGGTGGCGATGGTTGTGCAAGCTTTGCCAAGATTTTTAAAAACAAAACACTGGACTTCAAAAAAACAAAACCAAAACCAAAAAGCACTGGGACAAGTCCAGTGCAGACTTTGGGAATGGCTGGGTGCAGTGCCTCAAAGACTGTCAGGCCCATCTCCCTCCACCTGCCGCTGGGCTTTGCTGGGGTGGCCTCTCCCTCCTGACCACCTTCTCCCCCTGGGGGTTCCTGCAGTTCCAGGCCTATAGGCTCTCAGCTGTGAGACGCTCAAAGCCAAGTTCTCTTTCCTTAATACTGCACTGAAGTTTTCAGCTTGACTGTCCATGGTCATCCCCGAACCAGACATCATGGCCAGGGGCATGGGATATGCTGATGGGCCCGGGCCAAGTCCCCGATGGGGGAGTGGAGGAGGGTTTGGGGGCAGAGGAAGTTGGCAAATCTCAGGCAAACTGAGGGCTTGGGAGTGGGGGATGGGTGCAGGGGGTTGCTGGAGGATAAAGGGAGTGTCCTTACCAGAAGCAGGAATGGGTATTAATCCGGCAAAAGCAACAGAGGTTGATTAACTAACCCAGTGACCTTGAGGAAGTCTCTGTGCCTTAGTTTCCTCTTCTGGAAAATGAGAGTAATGGGAACACTTGCTTTCCCAGGTGATGGTAAGGGCTAGATGAGAGAAAGGATAGAAACCAGACAGAACTTGGCGAGAACAGTGTCGTGCTTAACTAGCACCGCCACATCATCTGTTCCTAGACTTCTATAATTAGTCTCGGTTATTTACTTCCTCAATACAGAGTCTTTCTCTAGTTATCAGCAATTTTTGCATGTGTTTTAGCAATACTCAGTAAGCTCTTGTTTTTCTGCCTCCGATAGCTATAAAGCCATTTGCAAATTTCTTACAAGAAAATTGAGTAAGAACGGTAACAGCCCCCAGTAATTATGATGAGATTAGTAGGAAAGAGCTCTAATTCTGGCCAGCCTTTCTCCTAAGTCTCAATTCCAGATATTCTTAGTTCTAAAGGGTCCCTACAATTGGAATCCAGAAGCACACGGAAGAGAATGTTCTAGATCAGGATCCTAAGTGCCTTTAAAAAACACTGCACTGTCTGGCCATCCCTGCAGTTCCCTGGAGAGTCACACCATCTCTATTAGAAAAGTGGACACTTGTGATTCTCATTGATACCAGAGCCTCTTTTCCCCCTGGGTGCTCATGCAAGAGAAAAAAGGCAGAACTTCGGGTCGGGATATGTCACATTGTATTAGCGCTTCTTTCTGGAGACAAACGGCTCCATTAAACACTAGGAAAGCCTTCTGATACCCAGAAAACCAGCTGAAAACATAGAAATTGAATTCCACGCTTATAGCACAAATCTGTCTTTATAATACAGTCCCCAAAAGAACTTCAAATGACTTTGTAGGACTAGTTTCTGAGATTCAATGAGAAGATATGACTTTGGAGGAGGAAAATCGGGAGGATGATTTCATTAGCTTTGTCAGTTTGGGCATGAGGTGATATAAGAAAGGGATTAGCATCCCTGGGGACTCTCAAGGGAATAAATAAATATTTTAAACTTTTTTTTTAAGATTTTATTTATTTGAGAGAGAGACAGTGAGAGAGAACATGAGAGGGGAGAAGGTCAGAGGGAGAAGTGGACTCCCCTTGCAGCTGGGAGCCCTATGTGGGACTTGATCCTGGAACTCCGGGATCATGACCTGAGCCGAGGGCAGTTGCTTAACCAACTGAGCCACCCAGGTACCCATAAATATTTTAATATAATTTGTGAGACATTGCAATAAGGCCCAGCATGGATAATCTACTACTGTTGTTATGATGTGCTTATGGTTGGAAGTCAAATAACCAAAAATTAAAAAAAAAGTAGTCCTGGTTATTATTAAAAGAGCAAAAATACATACAACTTCCCAGACTGTGATTTGTATAGGGGCTGCTGGCCTCAAGGCCCAGCAATGTGGTGGGCTTGGGTAGAGCTTTCTCAGGCCAGTTCCGGGGGTAGAAGTTGCTTCCATATACCTGGGCAAGGAAAGAGGAACCAGAGTATCTGTCCTCTGGAGGGCCTGCTGTCCTTCCTGGTGGGGCAGGTCGGAAGGACAGGAGGCCATACTCCTAATCTGTAAATATCCCCCAGAGACAATGTGGGAATCTATCCCACGGATGGCAGAAGGGAGTATGTTTTCACCACATCAGAGCTGGGCAGATTCTCAGTCAGCTACCTCCATTCCCACACGTCATACACATGAGGTCCACGGAGAGGGTCTCTAACATGCAGTCTGCCAGTAAGCGCCATCCCTTACTCACTAGGAGGTCTTGAGCAAATTGTCTTAGTTTACTGACCCTCAGCTTCCTCACCTGTCAAATGGGGGTGCTTGGGCATAGTGTGCTCTGGGACTCAGTGACATGACCCACATGAGGTACTGAGCATGGTGCTCGTGAGAGTTGTCCCCCAGCCCTCTCCTCCTTTCCAACATAGATGAAGGAAGGAGTTCTCAATTCTTCTTTAAACAGTGCTAACTACCACAGGCTACAAATTCCTGTTTGCTATGGGTTTATGAGAAGCTAAGAAGTATGATTCTTTTGAAAAGAACCACATCCAGTTTTTCTTTCCTCTAAATTTCTCTGTGACACTGAGAAGACTCCTGGTCGTTCTGACCTCTGGTGACCTGGACAACTTAGTCTTCACAGTGACTTGCCGCTCTGTTGTTCACTGACTCTGATATTCTGAGGTGGCTGAGGCCCTGGAGAGTGGTAAACCTTTCAGGGATTTTTGATTGAATGCCTTCTTTTTCCAGAAATGTGTCCCCATCTACATAGCTAGATGGGATTTTTTTGTTACTACATAGCCTGTCTTCCCTGGGCCTGAGATGACTCTTACAGGAATGTGACCAAAGTGGGTGAATCAGGGTTCTTCCCCATGAGCTCTTCTGGAATTGGGGAAGAGCGACAAGAAGCAATGAAATATAGCTCAAAATCTGCTGATAGCCATCTTGCCAGCCATTTGCTAGAGAACAGGCTGCAATGAGTGAGGAAAAAGCCAACACACACAGAGAAGCAGAGAGCAAAGACCCAGGTAGAGTTCCATCGAGCCCTTGACTTTCTAATCCCAATATCCTAGATGCTCACTGTATTCCTCTCCACTCTACAGCTTGGATATTTCCTTCCTTGGATTCTTTCAGTCAGAGAATTCTCTTTTTGTCACTTGCAACCAAAAATCCTAACTTGGAGCCCCTTTTTATTTAACCTAAACACTCTTCATGTTTATTTGGGATGGCACAGTTGTCTTTATTTTGTTTTGTTTTATTATGGTAAGAACACTTAACATGAGATCCACCTTCTCAAAAAAATCACTTTGAGCATACAATACAGTATTGCTAATGATAGGCACAGTGATGTACAACAGATCTTTTGAATTATTCATGTTGTACAACCAAAGTTTATGCCCATTGACTGGAAACTCCCCATTTTCCCCATTCCCAGTCCCTGGCAACCACCATCTTATTCTTTGATTCTATGAATTTGACTATTTTTTTTTAAATAAAAACAATCCACAGCATTATTGTCCTCTGGTAATAACATAGAGGTAGTCAAAACAATACAAGCAAAAGTTTTAGAACTACATTTCCAACAAAGGACATCTAAAAAAACAAACATGACCGTCTCAAGAATTTCTCACTTTGTTGATCATTTCTAGTTGGAGACACTTTAGAGGAGGGTAATATTATCTTCTATAAGCACGATCCAACCCAGTTGTTTTCTTGACTTTTTTTCAGAATGAATCTCTTTGGCATCACCTAATATGAGGTTCATGTACTCATCAAAACCAGTGATACAGCCCTCTATCTGCATGGTCACTTGCTCATAAGGCCTCACCTGAATCTGAGATCTACTTTGCAAGTATCTTAAGATGAGGTTGATGGGCTGAACCACCACCTTCTGCACTCTTTGGCCCAGGCCACAGTGCATCATGGTGGAAGCTGACAAAGACGACCCATGAGTTTGACTATTTCAGGTGCCTCATGTAAGTGACATCGTGTTCTCTTTGTCTTTCTGTGAATTCCATGAAGTTGCAGGATACAAACGCAACATGTAAAAATCAGTTCTGTTTCTAAACCATAGCAAGGAGCTATCTGAAAAGGACATTAGGAAAACATTTCCATTTAAAAAAACACAGAAAAGAATATAACACTCAGGAATAAATTTAGTCGAGGAGATGAAAGATGTGTACATTGCAAACAAAAAACATTGCTGAAAGAAATTAAAGACACAAATAAACAGAATGACATCTTTTGTTCATGGGCTAGAAGAAGAATATTGTTAAAATGTCTATACCACTCAAGTGATACAGATTCAGTGCAATCTCTGTTCAAATCCCTGTCTTCTTTTTTTTTTTTTCAGAAATGGAAAGAAATTCTAAAATTCATATGGAACCACAAAAGACCCTGAATAGCCAAGTCTATCTTAAGAGAGAGGAACAAAGCTGGAGGTATCACACTTCCTGATTTCAAAGTATATTAGAAATCTACAGTAAGTAAAACAGTATGATATTGGCATAAACACAGACATATATACCAGTGGCACAGAACAGAGAGCCCAGATACAAATCCATGCACATGTGATCAACAGATCTCTGACAGGGGTGCTAAGAATACACAATGGGGAAAGGAGTCTCTTTAATAAATGGTGTTGAGAAAAACTGGATATTCTCTTACAAAGAATGAAATTGGACACTTGTTTTATACCATATAAAAATCAGTTCAAAATTGATTAAAGACTTAAACATAAGGCCTGAAACTATAAAATTCCTAGAAGAAAACAAGGTAAAACCTTAGTGACATTGGTCTTGGCAATGATTTCATGGATATGACACCAAAATCATGAGCAAAAAAAGCAAAAATAGTCTCATTTTAGGCTACATCGGACTAAAAACTTTTGCATAGCAAAGGAAGCAACCAACAGAGTGGGAAGGCCATCTATGGGGTGGGAGGAAATATTTGTAAACCATATATCTGATAAGAGGTTAGTTCTCAAAATATATGAGGAACTCCCACAACTCAGTAACAGGAAACCTAATAACCCAATATTCAAAGTGGACTAACAGCTTGACTAGACACTTCTCCAAACTGGTCTTACAAATGGCCAACAAGTACATGAAAAGATGTTCAATGTCCCTGGTCTCAGGGAAATGCAAATCAAAACCACAATGAGCTATCATTCTCACACCTGTTCGGATGGCTGTTATCCAAAACACAAAAGACTGCACATGTTGGTCAGGATGTAGAGTAAGTGGAACCCTTGTACACTATTGGTGGGATGGCATGGCTTTCAATATTTTATTAAGCCTACTGTTACATTAGCCTTGGAATTCAGCTTCTGTTGCAATATGCTGTTACCACAGGGGAAAACTGTGAGTCCCTCCAGAGTACATAATCCTTACATCTCTGGGCACAAAGACATCCTCTGTCTGAAGGTCTGAAAAATAAAAAATCAGAGAGCAAGTTACCAGTAGCCCAGCAGGTGGAGAGATCGAACTGTCTGGAATTCCTCAGACTACACAGCTGTCAGTTACTGTCTGTTAGTGTGGAATTCATTACAGAGTAGACCAACTTTCTGAGAAGAGAGCATGAATTTCTCCTTTAACCAGTTTGAAAACATTTAAGGCAGACTTAAAAGTCAACAATGGCTATGGGCTCTGGAGTTCTGCATTCTAGCATGGCCCGGCAGGGTTACCCTGGGGGCTCAGCTCGTAGATTAAGTTGTGTGTTTTGTGAAGCATCAAAGACCCAACATTTCTCAAAAAGTGCCAGGGAGAATCTTGTTTCCCAGGCAACAGCTTTTCTATTGCTGTCCCTCAGCTGGCTCCCACAAATTAATCATGAATATAAATGAAATGCTTCTCAAGGTAAGTGACTGCTGCCCTGTTCTGCCTGTTGTGACAGCAGTGGAAAAAGAAAGGAAAAAAGAAACAGAATGAGGTCCTAACAAAATCAATGGTGCAACTCAAAGCTAAGTGTCCAGAGTATAGCTGAGTGGCTTTAACGCTGGTCAGAATAGGGTCTGCCAAACTCAGAAGCACATACTACAGAAGCATTTACTGCCTTCACAGGAGCAGGGTGCTTCCTGATAGGAGGTGTGCTTTCTGCATTTGATGCCATCTAGCAGGGAGCGTGGACGGCTCATGCACTCTTGAAGCGTACCTGCAGACGCTGCTCATACCGGTAGTCTAGACTAGGGTTTCACTTTTGAGGTGTGTATTCTTTCCAATGTCAAAACATGTCAACTTGAGTGTTTTGGGTTGCCGTGATAGGATGTCAACTCAAACTGGGTTAAACAAGAAATCCATTGTTTAGCGAAGAGGAAGTCCAAAGACAGGGTGCACATTGGGTGGGTTGATGTAACCAGGCTCAAGGTATAACTGAGACCCAGGCTGTCTCTGTGATTCTGCTCTGCAGTTCAATGTCAACTGCATCCTAAAGCTGGTTCTCCTTCTCATCCTAGGGTGGCTTCTGGCAGCAACCAGGCTGTGTGTTCTCCCTTGCTCACATCCAAAAGGACAAAGGGAGGCCTGCTTCTGGAAGCCTTTCAGAGGAGCAGGGAAGAAAGTTATGGGAAATTTCCAGAAAATCCTTGGCATATTTCATTTACCTGAAGCAAATCACAATACCCATTCCAAACTACTTCTTGGTAAAGAGGAAGGGAGTTCCCTTGGACCAATCAGACACATGCCTAGAGCCAGGGGTGGTAAAGTCAGCTTCTCCTGAGTTATGGAGATTATTTGGGATGGGGGTAGATAGCTGAGTCAAATCCGAGCACTATTAGAAAAGACACAGGACAAATATGCAGCTAGGCAGTCATCTATTTAGCTACTGTTAACCAGCTAAAATTTAGAATAGCCCACTTTCCTTTCTAGGTTGCAGTTTCAATTCAAATACTGTATCTTGTTCAATTTTTCAAGTCCTACCTCTGGACTTGTTATGGATGGAATGTTTGTGTCCCCCTCCTAAAACTCACATGTTGAAATCCTAACCCCCATCGTGGTGGTGTTAGGGGGTGGGGCCTTTGGGAGGTGATTAGGTCATGAGGGTAGAGCTCTGATGAATGAAATCATGCCCATAGAAGGCACATGGGGAAGTTTGTCCTTTCTCTCTCTAATTACTTCTAAAGATATTTTTATACAGGTATCAGAAAGTATGGAGAATAATACAAGCTTTCAGATACCAGCACCTAGAACTTTCTAAATGTTAGTTCAAATCTTTTCCTTTATCAAAAAAATAAATGATGATGGTTAACATGGCAGATTCTTTCCCATCCCTTCTTCCCAGACCAAGGCCTACTGTGAATTTGGTGAGTATAATTCCAGTCCCTTGTTTGTGATGCATGTACATTGTTTGTTTTAATCACTTTTTGAAGCCCACTGAAGTTTGTATCTTGTTTCCTCAGCCAGGCTCCAAGGTCTTTGAGCAGCGGGAAAACCACACTTACAGAAAGCTTACTATGTGCCAGATACCATCCTAAACACTTTACATACGCTATCCCCTCTAATCCTCATCCTAGCTTTATTATTTGGGCACTACCATGATTTTAGTTTTACGGATGAGGAAATAGAGGTGCAAGCAGGCAGGTCAGGCAGCCAGTCAGTAGCTGAGGAAGTGTATGCTCAAGCTCAGCGTGTGGGCTGCCCCCCTTCCCTTTGTTCTTCCTGACTGTTCACACAGCTACAACAAAATGCCAGAGACCAGGGGGCTTATAAACAACAGAATGTATTCCTCCAGTTCTGGAGGTGGGAACTCTGAGGTCAGGGTGCCATCTTGTTGTGTGTTCAACATGGCGGAAGGGGTGACTATCTCTCTGAGGTCTTTTTTATAAGGGCACCAGCCCATTGATGAAGGCTCCACCTTTGTGAACAAATCACCTCCCAAAGGACCCATATACTAATTCCATCACATCGGGGGTTAGGTTTTCAACATATGCCTGGGGGGGGGGGGCACACACACAAACAGATCACAGCACTGCCCCTCACCTTGAGCCCTTCTACCGACAGCCGTCACACTAACCTCAGGCTGTGATATTATCCCTGCTCATCCTCTGGGCCTCAGAGGTCTTGACACACTAACTTGACTCTTTTTATCCCCAGAAGGAATGAACTAGAAAAGAAAATCTGAAGAGGATGTTGGTTACTCAATAGCATCCTTTCTGGACTCTTCCTCATTAACAAGGACCACACAGAGGGGATCCCATGCTAGGCCTTGAGGTGAGGGGTACTGGGAGCAATGCAGGTCCTCCTGACTTCTGGCCGCACACCAGGCTGTCTGTAGCTGTGTGCTTGTATCTCTGTGTCAAAAACCATTACAGCAGAAAATAAATCAATTTTAGGTACATCCCATAACAGTAACATACATTAACATGTCATTTTAATAATATTGAAACAATATTATAATATCTACAATATATGTGGTTATAGTAATTATAACAGTTAACACTTTTATTTTTTTATTTTTGTTACGATTTTTATTTATTTATTTATTTGAGAGAGAGAGACACAACAGGAGAGGGAACACAAGCATGGGGAGTGGGAGAAGCAGGCTCCCCGCCAAGCAGGGAGCCTGATGTGGGGCTCGAACCCAGGACCCTGGGATCATGACCTGAGCTGAAGGCAGACACTTAACAATGGAGCTACACAGGCATCCCAACAGCTACCACTTTTATAGAACTTACCATGTGCCAGATATTCTAAGCATGTATTAGTTCATTCAGTCTTTACAACGATCTTATGAGGAAGCTGACCCCCATCATTACAGATGAGAAAACTGAAGGACAGAGCCAATGGATGGCTCAGTGGGTTATGCATCCAACTCTTGACTTTGGCTCACATCATGATCTCAGGGTCCTGAGATGGAGCCCTGTGTTGGGCTCCAGGATCAGCATGGAGTCTGCTTGTCTCCTTCCCTCTGCCCCTCCCCCCACTCCCTTACTTGTGCACTCCCCCTCTCTCTCTAATAATAGATAAATAAAATCTAAAAAAAAAAAGAAAGAAAGAAATGCTTATATAGGTACTCATATAATGAATTCAACAAATCATGGGTGCCCACTGAAGACTGAAGATACAAAGATGCCTATGGCAGGTTTCTGTTCTTAAGGAGCTTATATTATTATTCATTCATTCATTCATTCATTCTTCATTCCATACAATGTATTGAGCACCTACATATTGTGACTATCACTGATCTAGTGAAGAAAATAAGAGACAGATTTCCTTACAACTGGTTGGGGAAGGCACTCAATAGAGAGATGAACAATAAAAAGATAAACATGGACTATGGTGTCAGGAGTGATAAGAACCGTGGCGGGAAAGTGGCAGCTAAGGGGGAGGGTCATGAAGGGCTCATCTCCTGGGTGCTGGGAGGCCCCTCTGGGGCAGAGAACTTCATAGCAAGTGTGCCTTTTATGTTGTCAAACTCTGTGTATAAGAGCACACCAGGAACTCAAAATAGGTTCCCCTCCCTGCATCGAGGGGAACGTTCGCCAGAGGAACCATTTGGAATCTTGGTAGGAGGGAGTTGCAAGGGACCTCTTGAAGGATATGTTTGTGCTGGATCATTCCAAGGAGGGCTCAGGGAAGCAGGGGCTAGTTCTGGATTGCGTGTTGTCAAGAAGTGGGTCAGTTCATAGATCCAGTGTCTCACTCTGTTCAGGAGGCTGAGGAATGGAGGCAGGGGAGGGGGTGGATGGCACTGACAAAAAGCAGCGATCCCCTGAAGGGATCCCTAATCGCTTCTGCTGCCCAGGATGGCCTCATGTAGAAACATTGTCCGCGTGGCTTTTCCTGCCCACAGAAAACACTGTTCATGTTCTGATGATCAGAGGGGCTAATTTTCACCTTCTTAAGGCTCACTGTATGCCAGGCACTGTCAGAAACCCATTCAATCCCTACAACAGCAGAGTTTAGTAGGTATTTTTCTCACATTACAAATTAATAAATTGAGGTTCAAAAAGATGATGTGATTTGGTCGAGCAGAGTGGTTAAGTCTATGTCTTCCAGGCTCCAAAACCCACATTCTTAACCACTCCACCAAAATCCTGCTAACAGCAAAGTATAAAGCAGATTGCATTAAACCTTACACATTTCATATTCTCCCTCCCTCCCTGCCTCGGCACCTCCCACCCATCCCCCCCATTCCACTCCTTCTCCTACCTAACCGTGGAAGTGTTTAAATATGCCATGTGCCCAGACCTTGTTGGTCAGCATTATGAGGGGCCAGAGTTTTTTTACCAGGCACAGTTTTTACCTAAAAGATACTCAGAAGTTATCTCTGAGGGACAGAGAGTTGATGTAAATGCAGGTAGAGAGGGGATTTAATCATGTCGAATCTTCTGAAAGCTGACTTGGATTTTATGGGCTTTGCTTACTGTGTGCTGTAAAAAAACGCCATGAAGTCAGCCGTCTCCCCAAACCAGACCGGTGGAAACAATTCTATTTTAGATTCAGAGTGTGCTACATCATGCTTGGAAGACTTGAATGGAGAACAAACTTGGCAGACACGCTCCACCTCACCTCTGTCGAGGGTCTCATATTCAGAGTTGTTCTGGGTTATGTGAAGATTGGTAAAGAAATGACGGAATGCTAAATATTTGAACAACAGTGTGTGTGTGCTGCTTGCAAGTTTTGGTTGAGTTTTTAGGGTAGAGATCATTGGCATTTCTTTGAGAAGGAAGGCTTTGTTCTAGAACTAGGAGTCATGCTTATAAAACCCTAGAACAGGGGCACCTGGGTAGCTCATTAGGTGAAATGTCTGTCTTCGCCTCAGGCCATGATCTCAGGGTCCTGGGATCAAGCCCTGCGTTGGTATTCTCACTCAGAGGGGAGTCTGCTTCTCCCTTTCCCTCTGTTCCTCCCCACCCTGCTCGTGTTTTTTCTCTCAAATAAATAAATAAAGAAATAAAATCTTTAAAAACAAAACAAAATAAAACAAAACCTTAGCATAGGGCCCCACCTGTGATTGCAATTCAATTAAAAATTCTGGGTGCTTCCTCTTCTTCCCGAGTCCCGGGTTCTGCAATTTGCTTTTTTGTTTTGTTTTAAGGAAACTCTGGACCTGGGGACAACCCAACTCTCATCCCTCTGGGAAGACACTGTCCTTTCTTGGAGTCTGGCTACTCCTTAAACATCTGTTTAAAACTCCATCTCAGCATCTGCTTTAGGAAAACCCAACCAGCAACCAACATCAGCAGAGGCTTCCTGGACAAATGTCCTTTCAGGTAAGCGTGGGAGGATGGATAGAGTTCAATTCTGGTGTTACCTGGGGCTTCTCTTGCTCTGAGTCGAAAGCTGTCTTGCTAGCATATGGGAGATGATGCATTTCCTTCACTCAGATAATGAATATTGAGATGGTGTCACAGGAGGACTGGGGAGAGATAAATATGATCACCCTGTGATTGGGCCCAGAATATGAGAGTATTTGTGCCTCATGAGAATTACCAAAATTACCCTCTATGATAGAGGCTCTTGATGGTAGGAGGAGATCGTGGAGGAAAAGGCCCTAAGGATGTCAGCTGACTTCCTTCTTCAGGAAGCCCAGAGCCTGCTCATGAAGCAGAGGCTCTGATGGGCTCAACATGAACTTCCTCTCTCTGGAGGTGACCCTAACACTGCTATTTCAGCAACCAAATCTAAAGACCCAATAGGGTAAAGTAAGCTGGCAGTAAATTACACCAGACTCGTGCCATCATGGAAGAGCAGAGCTTCTCCCTCACTGGAAGAGGCCTCTTTCTGAATTTCAGTTTGCTTTTCCTGCCCACCAGCCTTCTGCTGGAGCCAACTTCCATGACTTACCAGATGTATCATGGTAGCCCACACAACGTCACTCCTGTTCAAGGAACTTCCTTCTTGATGAGAGAAGTGTGGGAGATACGAGTCTTAGGGTTCATTGTCCCCTCTACAATCCAGAATTCTGCTAGCTTGGAGAAATGAGAGCCGAGCATAATGTCAGTTTGAACCCTATGAAAATGATCATATTCAACCATTTTTTGATGAAGAAAAATGGCAATTTCACATGATTCAGTCCAGAAACTGGTGAACTGATTCGTTTGGATGAATCCTTCTTCTGAGTGTGCACTGCTGCATTTTGAGGGAGTGGGCCTGCTTGCCAGGAGCCATTATTTGTAAGTGTACATGGAGGAAGAAGTGCACATGGGCACCCAGAGGAACAGGCCATGGTAGATGCTTAGTGTTTTTCACTGTCTAGCAACAGACACCTTTTTAAAATAAAAACATTATGAATCATAAACATAGTGGCCTTAAGCCTTGAATCTGGAGATTCTAGAAAGACCTCCCAGAGAAGATACCAGATCTGATTTTTAAGGGAGGTGGAAGAGCTAGTCAAAGACAACAGGGTGTCCCAGACAGAAGAAACAGCGTAAGTGAAGTCCCAGCAGTGGGGGAATAAGGGGCCATTATCCTGGCTTACAATGAGATCCACAAAGCCTGCCTCACGGCCGTATCCCCAGTGGATGGGTGGATGGTCTCCAGCTGGACCCACAGCACCAGCTCTAACAAGTGCTCTGTGAACATGTGTGACCTTGAATGAGAATGGGTGAGGTAGGGTGGGAGGGAAAGGGTAGTAGGCAGGGGAGGGCACCATTGCCCAAGGGAACAGATTTGATCCAGGAGGGCATTGGGAATGCAGGTTTCAGAGCATAAAGGAAATTTTTACTGTACCTGAAACACTGTTTTAGAAGAGTAAGTACTGTTCAGGGATGGAGAATTTCCCCAGTTTAAAAATTGATGTTGTGTTATTATCACTTCCTCGAATCATTACAGTACCTATGAAGGGACCTACTATCTCCTATTGTTGATTAATGAGCCCTAAGGCAAATTCTGTAATACCAATATAATGCTGACATGAACATATTACCGTGTAAAGACTGTTCTTATGGGCTAACTAAAGCAGAGAAGCAGTGGGTTCCTCAATCATAAACACCATAAACGTCTTCCATAATGGCCGCTCCAAATACCCTTTCTGTTTGGGCTCTCAGCAGTAACTCACATCCCCCACTTCCAGGGCCCCCAGAGAGCGCTCAGCTAGGAAAGGCAAGGCGTAAAACGAGAACATTTTAATATTGCTGCCATTTTCCAGATGGCAAGTTATGGTAGGAACTAAAACATTATCAACTTTTTTTTATATCATGATTTTATACATACGCACACATATATATATATATATATAACATATATAGAATCAGAAGCATGAATTTCCATTTACTATACTGCTTCTCAATAAATAGCAGTATGTAGCTCATCAAGTTTTATAAAATGCTCTTCCCACAATTATGCAAGAATCCTAGTGGCTCTCCCTTTTAAAATATCTTAAGTGAAATTTAAGCCTGATCCGACAGAGAATTAGCTTTTATAACAGTTACATTCTGCCGCGAGAAGATTAATGGCCATTTTCCTTCTCTACTTTCTGTTGAAATCCTTGCAAATGAGACAAGATGTAGGGAACTTGACACATAGCAAAGTCAGGTGTGACTTTCCTAGTTAATCTGGTTGGAAACCCCCGGGTATTAACTTCACCTTCAAGAGAGCATCCTTCAGAGGTAGGAGCCCACTTGTCATTAATCAGCTTGTTTGGCAGCCACCCGGCTACGTGGGTCTTGAGGCAGATGCATGGATCTGGTGGCAGTCTCCCATCGTCTGAATCAGCCTCCCAGGTGTGGGGCTAAATGACTCACAGGTGAGGTGAGTTCCCTGCAGGGTCCACGTAGGCAGTGACTAAAGATTCTGGGATGTAGCTCCTGCTACACCAATGCTCCCATGGGAACTGGAGCAGGCCAGTGAGAGGAGCAGGCTGAGGGGTGGGAGAGGGCTGGTACCTCCTGCAGCTGCCACCTGGGTCATCACCTGAGGACTTCCAGAATGGCTCCTTTTCATTAGCTTCTGTGACTGACTCCTACCTAGCCTAGAGTCAGATTCACTGTGACTGCTACAGAACACCGTGTTGTCAAATGGCAGTGGGACAGTCAACAATGACTGTTTTTTCCACTTAAAACATTAAATTCCTGTATTTCAAAAAAATTCACAAAAAAGGGCAGATTAAATTAGGAAAATACTTGCAAATGACAGTATCTTGTTCCCGAGTGGAGTATATTTACAAATAATTACATCGTATTATTGAGCGGGAAAGAGGGGAGTAAAAATAATGCTTATTAGGTATGACTTCAATTTTACAAAAAGTAAAACATGTATATGCATTTTTTTTAGATTTTATTTATTTATTTGAGAGAGAGACGGTGAGAGAGAGCATGAGCGAGGAGAAAGTCAGAAGGAGAAGCAGACTCCCCGTGGAGCTGGGAGCCCGATGCGGGACTCGATCCCGGAACTCCGGGATCATGACCTGAGCTGAAGGCAGTCGCTCAACCAACTGAGCCACCCAGGCATCCCTGTATATGCATTTTAAAAGGAAGACACAGTCACTTAAAAGAAGCCCATCTGACCAGTGATCATATAATTGATTTTTTTAATTTATGCTTTTCTAAAGCTTCCACATTTTCTATGTAAAGCATTCCTACATTTACTTATTTTGTGATTTAGAAACTTTTAGTAAAACAGGGATCTTTATACTCCCTCCTATGAATTATTTTAGGGAAATAACCCAATAGAATGGAATCCAACTATAGGCATAAAGATATTTACAGCAGCTTTATCTTCATTATTTAAGAAATTGGAAATAACTTAAATATCAGGCAACAGCAGAGTAGCTAGGTAAGTCCACTCTACCAACTACTGTGGAGTCATTCAAATGATAATTATGATGACTACCTACATATTACAAAAATAATTTTGATAGATTGTTCAAAGAAAAAGATTGACAAGATGTGGAGTATTATGCAACTATGTAAAATACATCTTCATTTGAACAACTGGGAGTAAATGTGTCAAGGTGATAATGGATACACTAGCAAGTGAAGATTACAGACACATTTCTAAAAATTATATTGTTCTTCAGTATTTCAAAAGAGTGAAACAAGCATTCAGAAGAAATGCTTTCAGTATAGATCAGGGTAGTAGGAGCCCCCTTGGTTTTATGTTGGTATCTGAGTCTCCTGATTCAGTCCATCTGCACTCAAGCCTCATCACAGGGCATATATGACTTACAAGTCAGTCAGTCACCTACTCTGGGCAGAAAGACAAGTGCAACACGTAGAGATTCAAAGTTAACAGAAACAAACCGGCATTTATTTTTAATTGCAACAATTAGTGGAGCCTGTGAAAGACCAGACAGCGTTATAGAGTCTGTAAACCTGTTAGAGTGGCTCACAATCTATTTCCACCCAAGTCCAAGCTTGTTAAGAGCAAGAAATCAATGGAATCATTCCCCCCCCCCCAGAAATTATGATTATGTACCAGATACAATCTTGTTAGGTCAATCTAATTTATGAAATGCTATTCTGTGAACACATTGTTAAAGTACTGCTTACTTGGACTAATAAAATCTGATGAAGAAACCAAAAAATAAAGTCCTCTAGTTTATTCTTCCTTTAAAAACAGCCAATAACTAGATAAACATACATTGACAGAACCCAAGTGGCCCCAAGAATGAGACAGGCTGGCAGGTCAATTTTGTAGACTGGCTGGAAAGAGATAAAGGGCCAGAATGGCATGCTGAGAGGCAAAGGGTGACCTGGGTCCTCACCCTTAGTAGCCAGGACAGCCATTACACTGGAGAATCTCACATGCATTTTTATCCCCTAAAATCACCCAAAGTCACAGATCTCGTGTCTGTTCAACTGCAAAGCCCTCCCCATTTCAAGCAACACTCTTCTTCCCCTCCTGTGCTAAGGGTCTAAGAGAAGCACATCCCTCACGTGACCTACTTGGGAGAAATGCATTTTGCCATGACTGCTTTTCTCCAAAAACATCCTTTAGTCTAATAAACCTCTATTACCATGTCACAAAGTGCAGTGACTAATCCATTGCACTGTCATAAGTACTTGCAGTTTGTAGACATGAAAGGCCATCAGTAATGACAGTGGCCAAATAATAAGTCAGCCTGATGGTCATTCCCAAGGAAGGAAGGGGTGGGCAGAAGGTGTTCAAGGAAAATCCGAGGAAAGACGAACAGATGCCAAGTCGAGGCTGTCAGTCCGGTGCTCCCTTTCATGTGGCACCCATGTAACTGGGTGCATTTCCTTTAAAATGTTTTGACTGTGCTGAGTGTGCTCTCCTGGTCCCCAATTCACCCCCTGGGAGAATTTCACAGCTATTCCTGTATCTTACGTGGAGTGGTTCTGTGTCCTGGACAGAACCTTGGCTTTGGAGTGAGAAAACCTGGTGGATGGAGTTTCGCCTCTGCCTCTGGCTAGAAGTGGGATCTTGGGTCAGTCACCTAAACTGTCTGAGGTTAAGTTCCTTCATGAGAACATGGAGTTGGTGATACCTACCACTAAGAAAGCAGGTTGGGTTTGGAATTCAAGAGCTTTTGTTTAAATAACAGAGGACTGCCCGATTGAAAATACGAATGTGTTAAGAAATAACAAATCCGGTAAATGTCTTGGCACGTATTGATGCCATGGTTGGTGGGGAACTGAGCAACCAACGTCCAGAGGTTTTGAGGGAGGACACAGCCTGAGAAGCAAGGCTCAGGGGACCCAGGTCTGGAAGAGACATGCGGTAGCATCATCCTAAAGGCACTCAGGCTGTACCTCCCTCCTTTAGAAGCCAATCCCCGCAGCCACCCAAAGTGAGCCCCAAGCAGCATCTACTATAATAGTAGAGTGTGGTTCTCAGGACAGCCATCCCTGCCCATGGCTCCTGGCAGAGCACCACGCGGAGCATGCCTGGCAGCTCTAACAGCCCATGTCTTTGGCTGTGGGAGGATAGCTTCACCTTTTAGAAAGTGCTGATTTGTAAACCCCAGGCCCACTTCAGCATGGTCTGTCCAGAGCTGTGATTTCCAAACTCTGCCTGTTGTGTTCACTGTTGGTGACCCTTAAGCCTTTTTTTTTTTAAGCTGGTCGCCATGGTTTTGGTATCCTTAAGACAACAAATTCAATGCCACTTTTACCCAAATCCTTATTAGTAGTTCTCTCTCTTTTTTTAAAAAAATATTTTATTTATTTATTTGACAGACACAGATCACAAGTAGGCAGAGAGGCAGGCAGGGGCAGTGGGGAGGGGGGAACAGGCTCCCTGCTGAGCAGAGAGCTCGATGTGGGGCTCAATCCAGGACCCTGAGATCATTACCTGAGCTGAAGGCAGACACTTAACCCCCTGAACCACCCAGGTACCCCTATTAGTTTCTCTTGCAGGCTGTCCTTTAAAGAGGGAAGATCTTTCTTCATGTTCAAGGTGTTATAGCTTAGACAGGCCAGTGCTGTCCAGGAGGTCTAGATTCATTCCCAGCTCTGTCAGTAAACAGGAAGATGCTTAGGAATCTAAGCGCTACATTAGCCTTTTAAAATATATTGTCTATTGTAATGCTTTTAATCATCCAAGGATAATTATTCCCCTGCCTCTAAATAATAGAAGAAAAAGAAGAGGTTTATGGAGGTCAAGTAATCTGTCTGTCCAAGGTCACAACAAATGCTTTTCTTTTTCTGATGATAATTGTCCATGACTCCCCCAGGAGAGGAGGGCCAGGAGAAGAAAATCCAGAGCAAGGATTAAAAAGCTTAGCTAACTTGGAAAGTCCTTATATCACTGCCTAACACATGATTAAATCCTCAACAAATGAGACTTTGTATTAGTAATAGGAGGGCATTAAAAAGACCTATAAAAGATTACATACCATGCATGGTTTCCATGGACTCATGCACACAGGAGAGCTCGAAGACATTTGGACAAGTGTGAAGGTCAGAAATTGAGCATGATTACCAACAGTGTGCCTGAAGTTGTTCATTAACCTGCCATTCCAAGTGAAATAAATTAAAAGAAAAACACAAATTAAAGCTGCACAAATAGTAAAATTTTAAAAAATGAAGGAAGTAGTAAGTGATCCACAGATTTTTCTCTTTGATCAATTTCATTATTCCGGGGGTGGGGGGCACTCTGTTCTCATACACAGTGTTTCAGCACCAGAATTCTGTTCCCTTCCCTTTCCACAATTAGGCCAGAAGCAGGTCACTGCTATCGTTCTTAGTTTGGGGAATAAGATCTTGACTGCACCGCTATAACTTATTGGCAATATTTGCTCAGCCAAGTGGTTCAAATCTATGTTGTCACCTACAGAATGGGAGAAAGTTTTTGAGGTCTAATTAGAGACTATGTATCTAGAGTATATAAAGAACTTTTACAACTCGGTAGTAAAAGGACAACCAAACTTGAAAATGAGCAAAGGATCTGAACAGACATTTCTTCAAAGAAGATATATAAATGGGGATTGAGCACATAAAAAGATGTTCAGTATCATTAGCCATCTGGGAAATACAAATCAAAACCACTTCACACCCACTAGAATGACTATAATAATAAAAAAAAAAGACAAAGAAAAGTAATGTCGGGATGTGGAGAAATTGGAATTTTTATACTGCTGATGAGAATGTTTCCTCTTTGGAAAACAGTCATGCAGTTCCTCAAGAAGTTAAACATAGAGGTACCATATGAGTCAGCAATTCCACTCCTTAATATATACCCAAGAGAAATGAAAAGACATGTTCACACAAAAAAGTGTACAGGAATGTTCCTAGCAGCGGTGTTTGTTTATAACTGGAAAGTAGAAACAACACAAATGCTCATCAATGGGTGAGTGGATAAATAAAAGGTGGTATATCCAAACGATGAAATGCTATGCAGTAATGAAAAGGAATAAAGGTACAGATGTATGCTTCAACACGAAAAAATCTTGAAAACATTACACTAAAAGAAAGAAGCCAGGCATAAAGGGTCACATGGGATATGATTCCATTCATATGAAATGTCTAGAAGAGACATGTTTATGGAGATAGGAGAGCAGTGGCTGTCTAGGGATGGGGAAGGGGCCAGGGAGGTTGGGAAGAAATGGGGAGTGACTGTTAATGGGGACAAGGTTTCTTTATGAAGTGACTAAAAACATCCTAAAACTGATGGAGGTGATGGCTGCAAAACTCTGTGAACATCGCCAAATTGTGCGTGTTAGGTAGATGAATTATAGGGTTTATGAATCCTATCTCTATAAATCTGTGTTGTTGATTAATCCCGTGCTTCCAGGCAGCTGGAATTCACTGCAGGTGGGCTGTGTCATGGAGGGCAGCATGGTGTGGCCGGTAGTTAACAGTATGAGTTTTGGAATCAGACTCAACCAAGTTCCAACACCGGCTCTGCCTCCTGTTGGCTGCATAACTTCAGACAACTCTATGAGTCTTCGTTTTTGTCATCTATAGGACACTTGTGATCATGGTCTTGTGAATTTGAGTTGATTAAGGGAGATGATACAGGTAAAGGGTAAATCAGCACCTGACACTTCAGGAGTCTTCAGTAGTAAGGTATCAACTTCATCATCTTCATCCTCAACATCTCCATCATGTTCAAATCTATTTACCATCATTTTTTGACATGACCTTGGAAAGTTAATGAAGTAAGTGCTTTGTTCAGTTAGCTATTATTTCCATCTTTATCCCTAAGCAGACTAGCAATCAGAGAAATTACCATTGTGGTAGCTCAGGTCCTGGGATCTAACCCTCCACATTGGGCTCCCCACTCAGCAGGGAGTCTGCTTATCCCTCTCCCTCTGTCTCTCCACCCCTCACCCCTGTTCATACTCTCTCTTGTTCATGTTCTCTCTCACTCTCTCTCTCAAATAAATAAAATCGTTTTTTAAAAGAAATATCACCATTATACACTCAACACTTGAACAATGAGGGGTTTGGGGTGCCAACCCCCATGCAGTTGAAAGTCTGCATATAAATTTTGGATCCCCAAAAACTGCACTACTAATAGCCCACTGTTGACTGGAAGCCTCCCCGATAACATAAATAGTTTTTTTGTTTTTTTTTTAAGATTTTATTTATTTATTTGACAGACAGAGATCACAGATAGGCAGAGAGGCAGGCAGAGAGAGGAAGGGAAGCAGGCTCTCTGCTGAGCAGAAAGCCCGATGTGGGGCTCGATCCCAGGACCCCGGGATCATGACCTGAGCCAAAGGCAGAGGCTTTAACCCACTGAGCCACCCAGGAGCCCCTAACATAAATAGTTGATTAACACATATTTTGTATGTTATATGTTATATACTGTATTCTTACAATAAAGTAAGATAGAGAAAAGAAAATGTTGTTAAGAAAACTATGAGGAAGAGAAAATACATTTACAGTCCTGTATTTACTGAAAAACATCTGCATATAAGTCGAGTCCAAACTTGTGTTGTTCAAGGGTCACTCATACTCTTACCTCCACCAATTTTAAAAGAAAGAGAGGAAAAAAAAGTTACTCTAGTTTATGGGTGCAAGTGATATAGCACTGGACAGATGCTCTGGGTCCCCATTACCATGCTTTGGAGTTGATGTCTTCTGGCATGGGCATGAGGCAAAATAGTAGTTTTTCAAGCATGGAAGAGGAGTGTAGGTTCTGTCCTATTAAAGAGATCAATAGTTCAGCCTGTTCAATAATCTGTCTCCACACCGGCCAAGACAGATGCTTCAGAGAAGGCCATAAATATCCATTAACATATTTAATTCACTCTTATACCATGGGAAACATATCCTTGTCCCAGTCCCAGCTGGTTATCCATCCTTGCCCTGAGTACTCAACATTCATGTCCTCAAGGTAGCTTGCAGATTTAAACTAATTAATCCCTCTTCCTCCAAGAGGGTTACTTGCTGTTCTTCTCCATCTGTGAGCACCATCACTGACTCCTTGTTGTCACCTCAAGCCTTGACTGACCTTATGCTTGTGGCCATTTAAAACTCCCACTCCTGGGGCACCTGGGTGGCTCAGTGGGTTAAAGCCTCTGCCTTCAGCTCAGGTTGTGATCCCAGGGTCCTGAGATTGAGCCCCGCATTAGGCTCTCTGCTCAGTAGGGAGCATGCTTCCCTTCCTCTCTCTCTGCCTGCCTCTCTGCCCATCTGTGATCTTTGTCAAATAAATAAATAAAATATTAAAAAAAATAAAACTCCTGCTCCTTTAATCATTTATTGAGGACAAACTGCATAATCAGGATGAGTGGTTGGCATTGGGGACAAAGAAAGATTGGGACTTGGTTTCTTTCTGAAAGGAGTTCAAAGTCTACTAGGGTGTATTTTTTCTCTGTTATTGCAGTTGCCTAAAAATATGTTAGTCTCCCTTTCTAGACATACATATATGCAGATAACAATCAAGTAGGGTATGTATATTGAAATAACACAGAATAGCACAGGAGAGTGATTTCTCAGAGGTCACTGTACAATATTTCCACTCATATCACATTGGCCAGAATTTAGTCCTATGGCTTGATCTAGTTGTAAGGGAAGTTGGGATATGTGTTCATTTCATGGAATGACAATGTGCTCAGACACAAATGGTGCTTCTGTCCCTATGAAAGAAGGGGAAAATGAGTTTGGGGAGCCAGTTCGCAAATTCTGTCACAGAAAGCATCAAAGAGTTTTAATAAGGGAGTGATAAATTTAGACCTATGGTTACTGGCATCTCTGGTTGCCCCAAAAGCAGTAGGGAAGGATGTGGGGCAGGACGGGAAAGGGAAGCAGCAGCAGTTGCCATGGAACAATTAAGAGGCAAAATATGTTCACTGACTTTAACTACTAAGATGCTTTTGGAGATGATCTTTGAGAAAGCTGTTTTCTCAGAGTGAGAAGGTACACACACACACACACACACACACAAACCTGAAGTGACAACATCACCGATTATTTTGTCCCTTGTGTCAAACACATTGGAGAAGAAACAGACATCTGCCAAAATTATTGCTGGGAAAAAATCATGGCAAGTGTTAACAGTAAAGGGTATTGTGGAAGATTCAAAATGAAGTAAGGATTGTAAGAGAGTCACTAAACAGAGTGGGATGGATGCTGATGCAGAAGCAGTACAACCTATGCCCCTCTCCTGCTTCAATCCTCGGAACACCAGGAACTTCTGACTTTTGTCAGTTCCAACTCCATCACCTCCTGGAATGCATCCTTCTATTTTGAACCAAAACAAGGAGAATATAACACCGGTTAGCTAGATAGCTAAACATATATCAGATGGTGACTGCAAACTCTGCCAGCACCAATCTTAAATCTTTCCCAACAAGTATGTAACCTTGTGGTTTTTGCCTTTTTCAGACCGAGCTCCCACTCCCTGGCAATTCAGAGAATACATTCGATTTCAGAGAACTCTGTGCTCCATGGATTACAATCCGTAAAACCCCCAATAAATGCTTTAGTTGCTTTACACACTCTTCTGTGGATCAACAGTAGAGATGATGCGCTGAGCACAGAGGAGAGAGGAGAGAGACAGAGGAGAGACTGTGAGCACAGAGGAGAAACTGCAAAATGAAAGCTGCCCCCCCCCCCCAGCAGCTGGCCTCAGGAGTCATGTATTTTTTCAAGTATTTTCAAGACCAGAAGTGGAGTGATCTCCATATTTAGAAATTGTTTATATTGGAGCCATTCTTCTCATTCCTTCTATCCATTTCACCCCGTCATATTCCTATATTTGTTCTATAAACTTCTTGAGAGCTGAGGTTCTCCGCTTCTCCTCTTCGCCTCACACCCGATGCCTACGACAGTGCCTGGCATTTGGTCGCTGTCCTGGGCTAACAGACCAAAGTCAGAAAGGCTAACTGGGGCTTTCAGCTCTTGCCTTTCACGATTTCCTGCAGGGTACAGAGGCCTACGCAGTCCCAACGTGAAGAAAACAGTGGAAAGCAGCACAGCCCCTCTCTCCTCCGGCTGGCAGCCCCAGGTGGGCGGGCGAACTCTGAAGGAGGCTGAACGGCTGAGCCCGGAACCTGAAGAAGGCGGAATCCAAGGTGGTGGAAGCTTGCACCCGACGGAACCAAACGGCGGGTGCTCACGGAGCCACCCGGACTCTGTTAGGAACGGAAGCGCAGGGGCTGCCGCTTCCTGGTTGCCGGTGGGCGCCCAGGGCCGGGTTGAGCAGAGGCGATGTTGCCCTTCACTGTGAACTTCAAGGTGTCGGCGCGCACCCTCACTGGGGCCCTCAATGCTCACAACAAGGCGGCGGTGGACTGGTGAGGGCGCCGGGCTTCGAGGCCGCCGGGCTGGGCCATGAGTGTGTAGGGGAAGGGGAACAAGAGGTTTCACCCCCTGGTTCCTTTGGCCTCGCCAAGCCTGGGTGCTGCCCTCGCGCTAGAGGTTTTCTTTAAATGCGGGGTTTTTGTTGTTACTATGAAAACAGTAAATGCCCCAGGTGTGAACCTTCCCTGTACAAATGTAGTTGCCCTGTTTCTCCCAAATGTGTTTCTCTTTGCTCTTTCCCCAAGCCTTCCTTCCCATCCCATTCGCCCGTCTTCACCTGTCCTCCCAACTCCAGGCTCCTCTCCCTCCACCATCAGCTCCCCTGCTCCCTGTCTCTTCCCCCGTTTATCTTTCTCTTTTCTCTCCTTCATATCCCTGTTTCTTATCTTTAGTCATTCCACAAGTTGCCAGACCCTGTGCCAGGCGCCTGTACCCTCACCTGTCATCCCACCTTGACCTTTTCACTGTAAACTAGCACTGCAACTCTGAACCTTAATGCTTAGATATAAAGCGAAATTCTGCAGGTGGGGTTGCTGGGACTGTTGACAAGAGGGAGGAAACCTTCTGTCCAGTGTTTGTCTTTTTATCTGGTTGGAAGGACCAGGACTAGTCACAGACGCTTAACGGAACATGATCTCAGGCACGTTTTTGTGAGTGCTCAGGATTCGAAGTTGAATAAGACAAGGTGCATGCCCTTTACGACAAATAGACGGCAGGGGTTGCTTTATACGTCTTCAGGGGTGTATATGCATGTCACTTAGAATCTTTTTTTCTCTACATGAAAAACGAATGTCAGCATTTCTTGGTTAGCTGGACATTTTATTTAAATGGGATAAGGCAAAAAACTGGCCTTTATGCTGCAATAATGATTTTGTTCATGGTAGTACATATTAGATTTGTGATTTATTTTAGCATGCCTCTTGGCAAGAGAGAAGTCTTTATTTTGTACTTAAATTTTAATATCACTATTTTGTTAGGGGCTGGCAAGGTTTAATTGCTTATGGATGTCACTCACTTGTGGTAGTGATCGATTCCAATACTGCCCAAACTCTTCAAGTTTTAGAAAAACATAAAGCTGATGTGGTCAAGGTAAGTCAAATCCCACTTTCACCCTATAACATATTGCCTATTCTGAAGTTTTAAATATCACTAGATTCTTATTAAGTGACATATGTAAATATTAAATAGGTTTTAAACATAATAATTCATTTGGGGTAGCCTCACATTTCCATATATATGATTTAATGACAATCCAGGATGAGCTATTAAATACTAGGTCTTAGGTGATTTTAAAGATGATGGATAACCCTTGTTCTGCCATTTACCAGAACACTCATTCATTCATTAGTTTTGAGCACTTAGCATATGCTAAGGATATAGAGATGAAAGCCCTCAAGCAATTCGTTGTCTAGTGAGGAACAATGAAAACACAGACATAGAGAATGCAAGTGAATGCATAGGGACAAAGGAGGCTACCTAACACCTAGTTGTAGGGATCAGGGGAGGATCACAGCAGTCTTTCCAGTTTAGGGACTGGTGAACAATAGGAGAAGGAGTACCGCAGGTAAAAAGAAGACTATACACAACGGTAAGTAGTGGGGTATAAAGATGGCTAAAAGTTGGGATACAGCTAAAGGATGATAGAAGAGGAAGCGGCCAGGGAAATTCATCTGTCCTAAAAGTGTTAGAAGGTTCTGAAGGAATTTGGAGTTTTAACTAGGCAATTGATAAGGCTGTATTTGTATTCTAGAAAAATTTACTTGGGCAGCAGTGGAGGATTTCTTGGAGAAAGGCAAGATGAGGCAGTGAGATCATTTAGGAGACTTTTGCAGAAATTTTGGCAGGAAATTCTAAGGGCCTAAAATAAAGCTGAGGCAGGAAGGAGTCACATTCAGGAACTGCTGAAGAAATAAACTTGATAGCCTTTATAGTAATCAGCTTAGGGAGAGTCAGGAACTAGAATGATTCCAAGTTCTCTTTAAATAACTGAATGATAGTGTTGCTATGACAAGGGGAATAGGTGTGAAATCGGTGAGTTTAAGTTTTCAAAATGCAAAGTCTGAGATGCCTGGTGCAATTGAATTACAGTGATCTGAAATCTTAGGGAAGATTAGAGATCAAGATCTGGGGGTTTTGGTTTATTTCTTTTTGATAACAGCTTTATTGAGATATAGCATAAGATTTACCAGCTTATAGTGTACAATTCCATGGTTTTTAATATAGTCATAGAATTGTGTAGCCAGCACTGCAGTTACATCACACTGAGAAGAAACCCTGCATCTATTAGTAGCTGCTCCCCATCCCCTCATTCCTTTCATCCTTAGGTATCTAGTAAAATACTTTGTCTCTAGATTTGTCTATTCTAGACGTTTCATATAAATGAAATGACACAATATGTGTCCTTTTGTGCCTCGCTTCTTTCCCCTTCTTTCATTCAAACTTCATTTGCGTTTTAGCATGTGTCAGTACTCTGTACCTTTTTATTGGTGAATAATATTCTACTGTACCAGTATACCACATTCATGTATAGATGGACATTTGGATACTTCTCACCTTTTAGGCATTATGAATAATGTTGCTGTGAACTTTAATGTGAAAGTTTTTGTGTGAACATGTGTTTTCATTTCTCTTGGGTATATACAGAGGAGTGGAATTGCTGACTCCTGTGCTAACTCTGTGTTTAACTTTTTTTTGAGGAACTTCCAGACTATTTCCAAAGACTATACCATTTTACATTCCTATTAACTGTTTATGAGGATTCTAGTTTCTCCGTATCTTCACCAACATTTGTTATTATCTGTCCTTTTGATTCTAGCCATCCTCATGGGATGTGAAGAGGTTCTAACTGTGGTTTTGGTTTGCATTTCCCTGGTGGCTAATGATGTTGGGCATCTTTCCATGTGTCAGTTGGCCATTTGTATATCTTCTTTGAAAAGTGTCTATTCAGTCCTTGGCACATTTTAAATTGTCTTTTAATTATTGAGCTATTAGAATTCTTTATGTATTCTACATAGAAGTCCCATATGAGGTACATGGTTGGTAAATATTTTCTCTCATTCTGTAAGCTGTCTTATACTTTCTTGATGGTGTCCAGTGAAACACTAAAGTTTTTAATTTTGATGTCCAATTTACCCATTTTTTCCATTGTTAAGATTTACACCTTTGTTTTCTTCTAATTTTATCGTTTTAGCTCTTGCATTCAGGTTCTTGATCCATTTTGACTTAATTTTTATATATAATGTGAAATAGGGAAAAATGCAGCTGTTTTTTGTATATTGACCTATGTCCTGTGGCCTTGCTAAACCCATTAGATCTAGTAACTCTTGAGGGGATTTTTTTACATAGACAATTATGTTATCTGCAGATAATGACAGTTTAATTTTTTCATTGATAATCTGTGTGTCCTCTATTTTTTTTTCTTGTCATATTGCATTGGCTGGGGCTGATCCTATAATGAATAGGAGTAGTAAGATGATACTCTTGTCTTGTTCCTGAGCCTGGAGGAAAGGCATTCAGTCTCCTACCATTAAGTAGGCATAGGATTTTATTTTGAAAAAATGTGTTTTCCCTCCCCTACATTTCCCTGATCTTTTTGGCATTTCTGGCATTTTTATTTCTTACTGTAGACCCAAGTTTCAATCTGGTATTATATTACCTTTGCCTGAAGAATTAAAGTCCTTGAGGTGTTTATCTAATATAGGTTGATTCTCTTGGTTTTTATTTGCCCATGAAGACATTTCACCTGTTTTTGCTCTTGTGATACTTGAAAGATATTCCACTATCTTCCAGCTTGCATAATTTCTGAGAGAAATTCTTATCTTTATTTCTCTACCTGCAGTGTATGTTTTCTTGTCTGACTGCCTTCAAGATTTTCTCTTTATCCTTAGTTTTCAGCAGTTTGATTGTGATATATCTGGGTATCTAGGTGATTAAAAAAAAATACACACACACACACACACTGCTTGGGGTTTACTGAAATGGAATTCAAGCACTTATATACATAGATACAATCAGTTCTTATCCATGAGAGTTTTATTCTGTAAAGTTGCTGCAAACACTGAAATTAACAAATACTGAAATGTTGATTGCTCATTGGGGAAATACAGGTTAGGTTCCTGTGAGCCTCTTGTCACAACATTTTCATCAACTGAGCAATACATAACTTTGTTTTGTGTTTGTTTTGTTGATTCGTTAACATTGAACTCACAGGCAGCAGCACTACGACTTCTGTCTGAACAGAGCTTATCCCCTATGTTTGTTCCACAGTGCACATCACAACTTCTTGTGCTTGGGACCACTAGGCAGCACTTCACCATGTGCTTAGGGACCATTTTGAATTTGAACAGTGAAATCATCAATAAAGAACACAGAAATGCCCCCCCCCCCAAAAAGTGGTGCTGTATAGACCACAAAAAAGATATTCATTTGCATTAAGAGAGCTGAAATAAGAACATTTTGTTTCACCTGGGAATACACATGTATGTTGGGTGACTCAAAGTTTTCACCACTCTGCATGTGTCTCATTGACTGTGAACGTGCTGCAAGTATTACTTTTTTAAATAAAATCACAAATTTCAGTGAGTAGGCAAACACATCTGCAAAGAATACAGATTGAATATACATACACTAAATATAAATGCACACATAAACGCACATTCAAACATGTGCATGTGTGCATGTACACACTCTTACACATTTTATTTTAAAAAATTCTGGCCTAAGGAAATGATGTATTATAACAGAATCTTAAGGTTTATCAACACTGATGTTCAGAAAACTTTTTGTTCCCATCTCTTTTATGAATTCTTTAGGAATACTATAAGAAAGGCACACTTCCCTACCTTGGTATTAGGTATGAGTGCGTTTACATATATGTACACACGTGTCTGTATACATATGTTTATATAGTATATATTTGAAGATTCTGTGGTGTTTGGGTTCATTTATTAAGCACACGCTCGTTGAGCACTAGCTTTGGTGGTGGATAGATCTGGGGATAGAAATGTGAACAAGGCCTGCGTGATCCTACCCAATGGAGTTTACAGTTCATGGGTTGGGATGGGTCAAAACAGGATAAACAAAGCCATTACGAATTGTTGTTTGTTAAGTGCTTTGAAGAAGACAAACTGGATGCTGAGCTAGAATAAAGGGAAGGTTGTGGCCATGGAAAGCCATGGCTTAGGGTGAAATGAAGACGTGTGTTTTATTCATGACTCTGTCAGTATTTAATGCTCAGGATTAACCTGATTTGTGCTGAAATCTTGTGGTTTTTATTGTAAAAACTCCATTCTTAATGATATTGCTAGAGGTATGGAGCATATTTTTTTTTTTAAGGAAAAAAATTAACATCTTTTTTCCAGTTTAATGAGAAGGACAGCTAAAGGGCTTTTTGCTTGGTTTTGTTTTTTTCCATTTTTTCCTCTGTAAGGCTTTGGTAGTTCTAAGTTGTCTCCTTTTAATTAGGAGAGCAGAATACAGAAACCATTCTACTTAATAATTAAGGTTTTTAGATGTTTTGTCATGATTAGATTTTATGATTGTATTGCAACCTAAAAAAATCACAAATAATAAAAGTCTGACTTTTGAGATGGAAAACAGTTTCCTGTTAATTCTTTCTAAATATTTTTGTGACATAAGTGTAGAATGTAGTTTGGGTTCTGGTTGATGTTTTATGAAAATTGTGTTTAGTTTCATCGAATACAGGTATTTACTTGATATGATTTCTTCTTGATACTAGGTTAAATGGGCCAGGGAAAATTATCACCATAACATTGGCTCACCATATTCCTTGCGCTTAGCTTCTGCTGATGTCAATGGAAAGATCATCGTTTGGGATGTAGCAGCGGGAGTAGCTCAGTGTGAGATCCAAGAGCATGCCAAGCCTATTCAGGGTGAGGAAAGTCTGTGCTCTGTTAAGTGTTCATATTAACACACTTATTCTTAGAGTGGTTTTTTTCCCTTTTAATTTGATCACTTCCCAGTTAACTCTTGATTGTGTTTAGCGTGTTTTATTGATCTGAATCTAGCTTTCTTCTCCTTATCAATATATTTCTATGCATATTTCCTCAAATCTCAGCTGATTTTTGCTTTAATAAATTGCATTAATTTTAGCATTGGCCTCAATCAAGCACGATGAGAAAAATCAAGCTGCTATGAAAGTCTTATAATCGAAGCTACAATAAAGTATACTTGGCTGAATTGCTATTTTAAATTAGCCTTAAGTGCTTACTTTCCAATAGTAGAGATGGTCCAGATTTTATTTTCATTTTCATATAGATCATTTGCTTATGTTACTGACTTAAAACCAATACAGTATTCTTTTGACTCAGGGCTTTGACTAAGCAGTTGTCTTGACTGAGTGAATTTTTTAAATGACTATTTAAAAAATATTTGTTGATTACTTTGTACTACGTACTGAACAAGATATTTATTGTCTTTATTATCATGTAAAAAACATGAAGCTCTGCAAAGTTCCATTAAGTAATTTCACAAAGATGTTAGGAGAGTCTGACGTTGATCATGGCCAGCACAGTCTTTGGTGCAAAGTTTTAAGTAATGATTAATGAAAATTGTCTTGTATTTTCTTTAGAGTAATTTGAAAATGTTTATCTTGAGATTCTAATGTCCAGACAGCTCATCTTAATATAAAACTACACTTTTCCTGTGCAATCTTGACATATATACACATATATGGAACATAGGGAGAGGAGAAGTTAGGATTTTAAGGACTTTGGGGAAAAAAAACAAAACCAAACCCTGAATGTTAAGGATACATTAACCAAGTGTTCTGAAGTGATTTCTGAATTTTGCCTTCATCCGGTCTTTACAGATGTTCAGTGGTTATGGAATCAAGACGCTTCCCGAGATTTACTGCTTGCTATCCACCCACCGAATTATATTGTGCTCTGGAATGCGGATACTGGCACCAAACTGTGGAAGAAGAGCTATGCAGATAACATCCTTTCTTTTTCTTTTGACCCTTTCGATCCCTCCCATTTAACTTGTAAGTAATAGATTACTTGAGGGAAATGAGTGCTTTATAATACAGTTAATGCTCTGTGTGTAAGATACAATCCATGTCATATAGCTGATGTGTTCCAACAACCGAGCAAAGTGGAGAAGTCATATATCTGGAGCATCTAATACAGGTACAAAATCATAATCCCGTATCATTTGCAAGTATTTTGATGGCTAGAACTTTAAATCCGCAAGCTGTACCTTCACTGTGTTGAATTTGTAAATAGACTTTGATTAGCTGGGGAGAGAGTTGCTGTGCTGTTCTAATTTGGGCTTAATTAAATTTTTCTAGGAACACATAAAGAACTTGAGTCAAAGGTTTTGTTTAGTATGTGGCCAAATTCAGTTCTTCCTTCTAAAAAATCATTTAAATTCATGCTTGTGTTTTGAGTGCCATAAACAGATGCATGTGTGGCACAGAATAAGCCCAAGGGAATTCTTTCTTGCAGAGGTTATTTTTGCCCGTGTGCTCTTAGTGTTTTCACTGAGCCGCTGATCTAAAAATGTAATTTGTTTTTAGACACATGTTTTTGTGATTAAATGATTTGGGAAATATTCTTCATTCAATTATCCAACAGGTATTTCTTGAGCTATTACTATATCCTAGGTATAAAAGGAATGAAGGGGAATGGGAGGGATGGGAATGGGCAGGTTGTTGTATTAGATAAAGTGGTCAGAGTAGGCTTGATTTTGATATTTGATCAAAAATTGGAAAGAGGTAAGGGAATTAGTTGCAAGAGAGAATGTTTCTCCTGAATTTGAATGACTCAGAATTCTAACTTTTATCTACCAGCATTTCTTATTACTGAGTGTGTATTTGTGTGCTGAAGAAGGAAGAGAAATGTGTACCTGCAGAAACTAAAATGGGAAACCCGGCTGTGGAGTTACAGTGGTGTGTGGTTAGGTGTTGTGTCTATATACATGTGTACAGTCTGTGTATGTGCACGTGTGCGTACGTGCGCTCACTCCTTAGTGTGCTATGAAATGCAGTGCTGTGGGAACACAGAGGAGGGCTGCTTTAGCTGATTCACTGACTGAGGGAGGGCATCACAAAAGAAGAGGAATGAATGAGACCTTGGAAGCTGAGTTCTGTCATCTGAAAAGGAGACAAGGCCTCAGGCCAACTTACTGCATCTCTGTAATTTGGTTGCTGAAAGCACAGTATATTTCAGAGCGTCAGTTCACCTAACATCTTTGATTTACTCATACCAAATGTGCTAGGGCTGTCAAAACTCTTGAATACTTCTTTGCTCCCTGTGCTTAAAGCAGCTTCAGGGAGCCAGGAAAGATGAAGTTTCTGTTATCCGTGTATTAGTCCCAGTTTTGAGGGAGATTATTTTTCAGTCATAAAAAGGCAAAATTTGTATTACTACATGTGGTGCTGCCTTCTTGAATACTTCTGTTTCCTGTACACGTAATAAGCCATTGTTGGCTATTTTTACTCTGGATATAAAGAGAAAAAGAACACTCTTATACTTCCTAAGGTTCAGTCTGATGCTCCAAAAGAAAAAAGGAAATATATATTTAGACTGAGTAGCTCATGATAATCATAAAAAATTAGTACCACATCAAATATTTGAACTCAGAACTAAATGTGATGTGCAAAGCCTCTTAGTATGGGATTTTTTTTTTCCTGTGAATTTTATATTCTGAAAAGTCTTGGATTTTGAAGTTACAGGATATAATGAGGAAAGGTTTTTAATGAAAGTCCGTGCACTGAATTTATTTGGAAGAACAAACATTTGTTCTTTCTGCTAGTAACCTTCTGGTATCTTTTTAATATAAAACATTAATTTAGAAAGCTGAGCATGGAGGCCTCTGATGAATTGTAATGGACCACCTGTTTCACTTCAACTTGGAGAACATTTCAGTTACGACTACATTATACTGCCAGTTCTATATTATTAAAATTATCATTACCTTGCTTTCAAAATTGTATTGGAATAAAACTCGGTGCTAAACGTGATTAAACTTTAATCAGAGTTTTGCTTCTCTCAATACAGTACTCACTAGCGAGGGTATTGTATTCATCTCAGACTTCTCTCCATCCAAGCCTCCTTCGGGCCCTGGGAAAAAAGTTTACATATCCAGCCCACATTCTAGCCCAGCTCATAACAAGCTGGCTGCAGCCACAGGGGCCAAGAAGGCTCTTAATAAAGTAAAAATCTTAATCACACAGGAGAAACCTAGGTAAGTTACAAGTATAAAACTAACCATTTAGTTCATCTATTTATCATCCATTCAAGAAACGTCATTTTTGAAGATGTACTAATATTGATTTTATTCTTTACCTCACCCTTTCTCCTTTCCAGTTTTGAGTTTATATGGAGGAGGAGAATATTCTCTCTGTCTCTTCCCCAAGGAGGAGGTTCCACTTTGATGTGGCTCCTTTGTTTCCAGTCATTGTGCTAACCTCTCCCCCACTGATTTTTACAGATGACAGTTTCTGACTTCTGATTTTTAAATCTGAAAACAGAAAATGAAGATTCCACAGTTGGCAATTGAATACATTAAAAAAATTGGGGACAAAAGCTGGATTTTCATTTTAAATACGTTTTCCTGACTTAAGTGCTCTGTCTCATAAGCTAGTAAAATATGGGTGTTTTTCTTATGCATGTAAAGATGTTTCTCATACTGGTTAAGGGCCAGGATTCTAGGGGAAATTATAGCCGTGTGACTCAGAATTCTTTAATCTTGCTCAAATTTCACTCTCCCAGTCTCTAAAACAGCATTTTATAGGATTTTATATGGTTGTTGTAAGGATTAACGCACAGTAGCTTAGGTACTTAATGTAGTGGCTAATAATTTTAGTAACCATTTATTTGGTAAATGCTACCTATTATTGTTTATTTCAGAAATGGCAACTGAATAAAATTTTATTTTAAGTAACTAATTTTTGCATTAGAAATAGACTTCAGTTTTCTTTCCTAGAAAGCTATGATTTTTCTTATATTTTTATTGTTTTGGCAGTTTTTTGGCATTCATTTTAAAAAGACTCTTATTTTTAATATGCTAAGATTATTCTGTCTAGATTTTGTGGGTAATTACCTAAAAAATATATGGTCAAATACAGATTGTTCTGCAAGTATATTCTGAATTTATATATAAATATCATTTTTATTTATTAAACCATAGGCTCATTAATTTCACCAAATTATTCCCCACCCTGTGCCAAAATAATTGGATTGCTCCTTATGTATTTTAAGAGAATTTTCTATTTATTTTTCATTGGGTCTATGTTATAGATAAATCTTCTGGAGTCTGAATTGTTTGAATTGTTTTATATTATGATTTGTACGTATTATATCTTCTCATATGAGTCATACGTTCATTTTGAGTTTTGGGGAAATGAATTATTAATCTCTTCAAATAGAACTGCTCCAGGTGCTTTTATATTCATTATTACATGGGATCCTGCTGTAGTTCTGGGCAGTAATACTGTGTCTATTTTATAAGTGAGGAAATTGAGCTGCACATTGTTTTAAATATGTTCCTCAAGCTTACCCAACTAGGAAGTGGCAGAGCCAAGATTTTAATGCAATCCATGTTCCTCTTTTTAGTCCTCTAATCTAACTTTATTTTATTTTATTTTATTTTTGGCACAAAGAAGTGGTTTTATTAAAGCCTGGGGACAGGACCAATGGGCAGAAAAGAGCTGCCTAACTTTATTCCTATTGAAATAGGTTTAAGAAGGTTATGATTGAATATATGCAAGTCACAAATGGCTGAAATGATTCTTGAGACTCTTGAACGATCTACAATCTTTATAAAGTTTTATCAATTTTATTTACATAGAAGAAAATGCTGTGATAAGTGAATAAAATACCCCACTTTGTTTCAAAAAAGATTTAAGGTGGCTTAGAAGTGAATGAAGGCAGAGGGGAGGTAGTGACATGCCCAAGGTCATACAGATAATCCATCGACTCCTGGTCCAAGGGCCCTAATTGCCCAGATTGCTTTGTTTTTATCTGAGTCTTGATTTCAGCAATCTGTTTGGTACTTCTAATTGCAAAATAAAAATAAAACTACTGGTTTTGTCACTTACCATCTTATAGACCTACTACTTAAATTTTTCAAAAATTTAGAAATGTATCTCTATCTAGTCTGTGCATTACCATTTGTCATAATTTGGGTTTTGGCACATAATAGAGATCTTAGTTTTAGATGCTAGTCCCTGTTGGTCATCTCAGGAAAAAATTATATCTTCTCATTGACAGTTATGTGGAAAGAACAAAATTCAGTCCTTTATTAGCTTTTTCTGATGTGAATAAAGTCTTTGACTTATTTCTTGATGCCTAAAGTACGTTTACTTTTTTCAGTGCTGAATTTATAGCTCTAAATGATTGCCTTCAGTTGGCATATCTGCCGTCCAAGAGAAATCACATGTTGTTACTCTATCCTCGGGAGATTTTAATTCTTGACCTTGAGGTGAATCAGACAGTGGGTGTGATTGCAATAGAACGAACAGGAGTTCCATTTCTGCAGGTATGTATGATCTAAAAGTTATATCCCTCCAAGTTGGGTACGAATATTATAGAGAGTAAAAACATAATCTTGCAGAAGTCCTTTCCACTTTCTCTTTTCTAGTTATTTAAAAATTAACTTTAAAGTTAAAAAATTAACTTTCTCTTTTCTATTTATTTAAAAATTAACAATGTTGCCTGGGTGGCTCAGTTGGTTAAGTGCCTGCCTTTGGCTCAGGTCATGATCCCAGGGTCCTGGGATCAGTCCCTGCATTGAGCTCCCTGCTCAGCGGGGAGTCTGCTTCTCCTTCTCCCCTTTCCCCCTGCTCATGCTCACTTTCTCTCTCAAATAAGTAAAATCTTAAAAAAAAAATTAACAATGTTATTGTGTATTCCTATTTTTCTGCAATTTTAATTCATTTGATTTACCTTAGAAATTCTTCTGACTGATCTGGAGATATTTATTGAACTATTTAAGTTACCTGGATAAAGCCAAATTTTTATGATTATGAATGGATGGTTTTTCTTTGTTTTTTAGAGATTTATTTATTACAGAGAGAGAGAGAACATGCACATGCACATGTGTGTGAGTACCAGCAAGCCAGGGGTGGGGGTTGGAGGGTGCAGAAGCAGAGAGAATCCTGAAGCAGACTCCTTGCTGACTGTGGAGCCTGATGTTGGGGCTTGATCCCAGGATGCTGAGATCATGATCTGAAATGCTGAGATCATGAGCTGAAATCAAGAGTTGGCTGCTCAAGGGACTGAGCACCCCCCAGGTGTGCCATAAATGGAGTTTTTGAATAATTCATTTAATTTTCAAGCTTGGGGATTATGTGTGTATTTTTGGGGTTTTTTTCTGTCCATATTCTCTGAATATGAGTTTATGAGCTTCCCGGCATATACTTTTTAATCTGTTGTGTTTTTTAAAATGAATACATTATCTTTTTAAAGGTAATACCCTGCTTTCAACGTGATGGTTTATTTTGCCTACATGAAAATGGTTGTATAACTTTACGTGTTCGAAGATCTTATAATAGTATTTTTACCACTTCAAATGAGGAACCAGGTGAGTTTATATCTTAGAATAATATTAGAATATTTTTCTCCAGAATTTCATAAGTCTTCATGTGGTGGATATCAGTCAAAGCATAGAGTTAATGGTAATCCTGGCCTTGGGAAGGTAGAATATGATTGTAAAATGGGGCATAAAAAAGCATAAAGCCATGGTTAATTTCATGGTTTTATAATAGTGCCCCTCACATATGCAGCAGAGAAAGTAATATTTTGTAATTCCTTAATTGTATCCATGAGCCAAGTAGATATTATCTTTGTGCCTTTTTCTTCAGCACAAGTGGAGCCTTTTAAAAACCTTTATTATTACACCCCTGACTTTTCTGCTTTAGGAACGTCCATTGTAAAATGACATAGGTTAGTAAGTCTCCAGGGTATTGTCAGTTTCGGTCTTATCCTGGAGAATGAAAGCGCTGTGTTATAAAATAATGTACTTCTAAAAGCAAAAGCGACTTTCACATCTTTTGTAGAGTACCATTATTTTCAGGCTTACTGAGGCCACTATAAATTATGATGACCTCCAGTGTCCTGTACATTATTTACTCATATAACTGTTGATCCTTTTTCAAAGTTATTTTCTTTGTTTTAGTAATATTAAAAAACAAACTATATTGATCGTAGTTTTTATTTTGGAAACTAAACTTGTTGTAGACGGCCGTTAAATGAATCATATTTATATTCTGAAGAAATTAGTAATACTTGTAAAAGGAGAAGGCATTTTTGACAAACTGTGTGCGAGTGAAGGAATGATGTTCTTTTTAGTTGAGGTTTTATTTAAATTAAAGCAAATAGTAGTGATATTGCTGTGTTGCTTTTTGATATTTAAAAGAAAACAATAATTCTGTGTTAAGATCCAGATCCTGTCCAGGAGCTTACCTATGATTTACGAAGCCAGTGCGATGCAATCAGGGTGACAAAAACTGTCCGTCCCTTCAGTATGGTGTGTTGTCCTGTCAATGAGAATGCAGCTGCCCTCATTGTGAGTGATGGCAGGGTCATGATATGGGAACTCAAGTCTGCCGTTTGTAATCGAAATTCACGGAGCAGGTAAGTGAGTCAGTAGGATTGTTTTCTGGTTTGCTTTGTTACCTCTTTTTAGAAAATTACTAGAATCAGGGGTGCCTGGGTGGCTCAGTCGCCTTCGGCTCAGGCCATGATCTCAGGGTCCTGGGATCAAGCCCCATGTCAGGCACCCTGCTCAGTGGGGAGCCTGCTTCTGCTTCTTCTGCTCCTCCCATGATGGTGCACGCTCGCTCGCTTGCTCTCTCAAATAAATAAATAAATAAATCTTTAAAAAAATTACCAGAATCATGAAAATAGGGACTTTAAAAAAATTTTTTTTAAGTGAGAATTTAGACTTTAGATTATTAGGGAATTATGTAAACCTGCTGGAAATATTTCACTGTGGGCAAGATTAATAAATACTATAAAAATGGATAGAATGCTATGATCTGAAACTAGTAATTTGAGTTACTAAAATGTGACAGAGGTTTTAAATATGTAAAAACATGTAATTATTATGTCTTTGCAGTAGTTCTGGTGTATCACCTTTATATTCACCCGTGTCTTTCTGTGGAATTCCTGTAGGAGTGCTACAGAATAAGCTCCCAGACCTCTCCTTAGATAACATGATTGGTAAGCTATTTTTTTCCTCGAACATTTATGTTAGGTATTTTTCTTGAAGGGCAAAATTAATAATCACTGATTTGCAATTATTATAAAGTCAAAGTTAGTATCTGAGAAAACTGGAATGTGTGGGATCATTTTTTTCCTCAGTAAATCAGAGGATATGAACTATGTAAGCTGAAGAGCATATATTGGCATTACAGTTATTAGAATTAGAAAATGTTCATTCATGAGAGACTCTTGATTTAAATGAAGGAGATGACATTAGGTCTTTGAATACTAGATCGAGCTATACCCCACTCCTCAGGGCCTTCATGTGGTCTGGTCCCCTGGCTCAGAACTGCATATGTACTCCTTTCTCCCTTTCTGCTACTCCTAATTTAAAATTCAACTCAAGTGTTGCTTTCTTTAGTCTTCTAGCCTGACTTAAATGTTCCTCATTTGCAGTCCCTGATAGTTATCTGTTGTTGGAATGGTGATTCTGTTTGTTTCCTCCAGTGAATTATAAACTGTGTCAGTGTAGGACAGTGTTTGATTCCACTTTGTATCCCTAGCACCCAGCAAAGAGCCTTGTATATTCAAGATGTGCAGTGAACATTTATTGAAGGAATAAAGTAACTGAGCAGTATTAGAAAAAGTAATTTTAACATCATGATGTACATTTTTAAACTTTCGTGTTGGGGATTCAGCAAATTTATTTACAGGTAAAATATTGTTTCAGGGGGCACCTGAGTGGTTCAGTGGGTTAAAGCCCCTGCCTTTGGCTCGGGTCATGATCCCAGGGTCCTGGGATTGAGCCCTGTATGGGGCTTTCTGCTCGGCAGGGAGCCTGCTTCCCTTCCTCTCTCTCCGCCTGCCTCTCTGCCTACTTGTGATCTCTGTCTGTCAAATAAATAAATAAAATCTTTTAAAAAATTCATATAAAATTCATATATAAAAAATATATATTAAAGGAAGAATGAAGATTTGTGATTTCAGATATTGTACAGCTAGAAGTTGTAAATATGCCAAGCAATTTTGAAGTCTTAATTCTTTTAAAATTGTGGCCGTGGCTAGGAAGGGCATCACCTTATTAATCTTAATCATAAATGGCATTTATTGGGTACTTAATATTGTGTTAAATACTGTGCTAAATGCCCTATGTATTACCTTAATAACCCTGCGAAGTAGCTAATATTATTATTTCTGTTTTATAAAATGGAAACTGAGATCCAGAGAGATTTAAAAAAACTTGCCCCCTACCACAGAGCCAAGCAAAGGTCGCCCTAATCTTGACCCTCCTTGGCCATGGCCTCTAGTCCTGGCTACTCCACTGTGATCTTAGGCAAGACCTGACCTCTCCCAGGCCTTGGTTTTCTTGTGGTTCTTGCCATTTGTAAAATCCTTCTGTTCAGTGACACTGACTTGTTTATTTAAAGTTCTTTCTCTTCACCTTCCAGACATAAATCTATATGAGGAAGTTTAGACACATACTTGTTTTGCAAAATTCATTTTATCACTAATACAGTTTTCTGAGTTAATTGACCTTGTCTGCACTTAATATAAAATATTAAAGTGAAAAGATTTATAAACACTCATGCACAGAACTAATCAGTAATACAGAGCCCATGGGAGTTTGAAATTTCATGCTGTTAAGGTGTCTAAGTGATATAAATTACATTTTTTTAAAAGACAAAAGGACACAGATTGTATACAGTTCCTGACAATGTAATTGATTTGAAAGCATTAAATAAATAAAGCTCTGTTACTCAAAAACATTTTAATTAAAACTTTTAATTAAACTTTTAATTTGATATTCACGATGTCCTTAGTGATAGTTGAAAGCAATTCAGCTAAATATAGAGGCCTGATTTATAATCATTGGGTATAGCCTGCTGCTTTTTAAGGCCTAATCTGCCCTACCTTGTGAATTGCCTCTTATGGAAGAAGTTTGAAGAAAAATGATGGCCATTCCCGGGATTCCACTCCAAGCTGTGGAGGGTTTGTAAACGTGGTACCTCTCTGTTGAACTCCATGTTCCTTTAGACTCCCATCTTCTGTTATCAAAGATTGACACCAATTATATGATATCATGGGATCTTTTTATTTGGATTAAATTGATTGCCATTTTTTCTGTACATCTTATGAATTTTAAAATAACATTGTTATTAAAACCACTGTATAGCCTCAGAAGGTTACAGTATTCACAATCCCATCACCCACTTATGGTAATTATTTACATTTTTCCCTTTCACGTGTGTGTGTGTGTGTGTGTGTTGTGGGTACATACATACTCAGGTATCCTTTATTAGGTATTTTTGATGACTGTATCCCAGTATTCAAGAATGGTGTATAGGCAGAAAATTTGTATACCCTTTTTAGTGAACGGTCTGGGTTTTGTTGTATTCACCATGTTCACGTTTTGTTAGAATGGTTTTACTGAAGCCTTTTAGTTTGAAACTTAATAACCTGAGTATAATCGCTGTATCTGAAAATAATGCCCATTTAAGATTTAACTGTCAACAGTGAACTTACATATTCTTTGTATTAGTGTTTGTATATTCTTATTTATGTATAATTTATTACATGTAATTTATGTTATATGTATTATTTATTTGATATATTTATGTATGAAGTATTTAATTATAAAGCTTAGATTTTGTAATTACATTGACACATTGAAAAGATTTCTGATTAGAAATCTAAATGAGTTCCTTGAACCTACAGTTGGTGATCGCCAGTGTTATGTATGGTTTAGAAAGTGCATTAGATTGAAAAACAACCCTTTAGAAAGGCGGGTGTTAAGGTGGGAATGTGCTGCAGCGTCCCACTCCCCAGAAGCTGCTCTCTGACCCGGGTCCCCTGATGTGCCTTGTTTGGTGCCTCCTACTGGGAACATTGGCTGACAAAAGTCCCTGAATTCTGGACAGCAGCCCTCCAGAGTAATCTGTCGTTTGAGGTGGCAGACAGTGCAGTTTCCGTCCCAGAGCCAAGTACAGAGCCTTTCTTCAGCCGCAGCCCCTGCGGTGCTACCCGGTATCTTGTAGACCTGAAGAGGATTGCCGCTGCAATTTTCTTTACATTTCAGAATACACTGTAATGAATATAATTGTACTTTTGCTCACCCGGCAGGACAAAGCGCCATTGCTGGGGAGGAGCAGCCCAAAGGCCCCATTCTGCAGGAGGTGCACCTCCGCTTCCTGCTGACCGGACTGCTTTCCGGGCTGCCCTCCCCGCAGTTTGCCATCCGGATGTGCCCGCCGTTGACCACCAAAAACATCAAGGTGTATCAGCCACTGCTCGCCGTCGGTGAGTATTGGATCTCTTCTCTTCTTAATCCTTCGTGCCTGCTTTACGTTTTATAAGACATTTAAGTTTGGTAGTTATTAGAAAATCCTTTATTTGAGGATAAGGAAGGAGGGGGAGTCCCCATGAAATCATGTATATACTCATCTGAAAATATTTTTCTTCTTTTGTTTTTCTGCCCTTTAAATCCACCCATCTTATTATTTTTTAAATTTTTTAAAATTTAATTTAATTTAATCGTTTTGTGTGTGTTCCAGAATTCATTGTTTATGCACTCCATGTGCTCCATGCAATGTGTGCCCTCCTTAATCCCCACCACCAGGCTCACCCAAGCCCCCACCCCCCACCCCTCCAAAACCCTCAGTTTGTTTCTCAGAGTCCACAGTCTCTCATGGTTCATCTCCCCCTCCAATTTCTAACTCACTTCTCCTCTTCATCTCCCCATGTCCTCCGTGTTATTCCTTATGCTCCACAAGTAAGTGAAACCATATGATAATTGACTCTCTCTGCTTGACTGACTTCCCTCATCACAGTGTTAACTCACCCACCTGATACTGGGTGATAGAGACCCTGACCACAATGGGTACCTTTCTGAAATGTTAGGAGAATAATCCCTGCGTGATGCTAAATCCAGATTCCTTGTGTTTTTTAGTCCTAATTAGTAGTTTAGTAATAGCAATGTTCCCTATTTGCCAAGAATTGCATATTAAACGTTGTTTAAAATGGCTATGGTCTCTTTAAGATTTGCCTTTTGGGTTGAAATTGCATAGTTTTATATTATTGATAGAAAATTGGTCTTGGTTTCAACCTCCTGTCACATTAATTTCATAATAATGTGAGTAATCTAATCTCCTCAATAGAAAACAAAAAACATTTTAATTTGCTATTATGTACATAAGGTTAAAATGAATTTCTCAAAAATTTCAAAAAGTAGTATATTCATTCAAAATTGTCAACGTTTTTTCTTAAGATGCTGTTCGTTGGCTTCTGGCTTTCTCTTCAGGTCTATAACATGATTTGTGATTTTTTTTTTTTTTTTTTCTGAAAAGAAAGCCTCACCCACATTTATTTTGTTGCTAGTAGGTCTCAGTTAGCTAACAGCCTACTCATGAGTACTAAAGGCTCACTTGAGTAATCGTTTTTGGCAGTATTCTGATTTTCCCAGTTTTTCCATACTGTCTTCTGAAAGTGGTTTGCATTTTAAAGTTTGGTAGTCTGTGTGTACATGTGTCCAGATTTATAAAAATGCAGATAAATCTTTAGTTTTTGCTTTAGAAACTATTGACTTATATTACACCTCTTACAGAAATTTTAATTGAAATTTGTTAATGTACATTGTAGTACATGTATATACAGTGTCAGTATACCTAAATTGTCAATTAGGATTTTGTCAATTTCTTGGAGAAAAGTACTTCTTGCCATAGCTAGATAATTGGGAGCTAAGTCAGGATCTGAGATTTCTATTGTAGAATAAGCTGTATTTTACTTGTATAGTGTGATGATCAAGTCATTTATTGAATTTAGTATAATCACAAAGTAAAAAGAAAAAATAAAATAAAGAAATAAAATAAATAAATTTTATTATATTTATTGTATAATTATATATATAAATAATATATATAAATATATATTTATATATTTATATATAATATGTATATAAAAATATATATTATATAAAATAAAATTAAATAAATAAAAAATAAAATCAATAAATAAAATAAAAAGAAAAAATAAAATAAGTTCTTAAATGTTTGCAGTCACTAGGGTAAAGAGTCAGAACTTAACTATGGAATTACTGCTCTTTGTGGAGCCCTTAGAATATTAGATCATAGGTTCAGCATCATTAAAGCTTACAGAATGTAGGGGCGCCTGGGTGTCTCAGTCATTTAAGCATCTGACTCTTGATTTTGGGTTAAGTCATGATCTCACTGTCATAGAACCGAGCCCTGCATAGGGCTGTATGCTGTTCATAAAACCTGCTTAAGATTCTCTCTACTTGGGGTGCCTGGGTGGCTCATTTGGTTAAGCATCTGCCTTCAGCTGGGGTCATGGTTCCTGAGATTGAGCCTGCATTAGGATCCCTGCTCAGTGGGGAGCCTGCTTCTCCCTCTCCCTCTGCTTGTCCTCTCTCACTCTCTTTTTCAAATAATAAAATATTTAAAAAGAAATTCTCTTTCCTCCTCCCTCTACCCCTCCCTCTCACCCTCCCCCAGTGTGTAAGTGTGTGAACATGCACGCATGCTCTCTCTCAAAAAACCCAAAAAACCAACCCCCCCAGAAACCAAAAAGCTTGCTGAGTGCAAAAATCATTTTATTATTACAATGATCTGTTAATTGAAAATTTTTAGTAATTCTTTAGATATTGTCTCAATAATAGGAGGTATTGTGGAATGGATGATAAATGTAAACAATATAATATATTTTTCTAGAATAATTTTGTAAAATATTTAATGAAGCTTTTTTCAGCAGGTATGCTAAAATTGAAACTTGCCTAGTGTTTTTACTTCTATTATTATTCTGTCATTTCTACATTCTGTCACTCTGCATGAATCTATTCATTTTTTTTAAAGTCATGTGCAGTGAGAAAGTGATTGTCCAAGCAATTATACTGTTCACTTTCTTGCTTAACTTATAAAAACATTTTAAGGACTAAAACATTACTTTTCCAAGAATGGCCATGTTCCTCCAGATTAAATTATAGATACACACTCTACCTGAGGCCATGAAAAGCTTTAGGCATAAAATAACTACAAACAATAATAGAAACAGTAATAAACATGTGCTTAGTTTGTGCTAGGTACTATAGTAAGTGTTTGAACTATGTCTTCTCATTTACTCTTAAGCCATTAGATTTTCTATTATTCCCATGTTAAAGGAATTAAAAATACAGATTTAGTGCAGGCAAGTAATTTGTAAGAGTGTAAGACAGAGCCAGAGCTTGAACTCAGGCTAGTTTAACTGCAAAATCCACAGTTAACCGCCACACTTGACCATCTCTATGATTTCTAGAATATGAAGACAAAACAAAAATCTTTGTAAAGAAAAATAGAAAAGATCTGGTTTCTGAGTTCTGCTGGGGACTGAGGACTGGCTATTGTAAACATTCCAAATCTGAAAAAGTAGGAGCTCCCATGTGTGGAAAAGCTTAGCAAAGTGCTTCTTCAAATTTTATGTGTATTGAGTTAGATGTTGAAATCTTTCATGAAAATCTACCCCTGGATTTAGGAAGATCTCAGGAGCACATGAGATTAGGCCCATTTTTGAAAAGAGAGTAGACAGAGAAATTCACTCTTAACACATAGCTTGAGTCCCTTTTATAAAAGATAAATTTATAAAATTATTAAAACCTTGAGAGAAGACTTTTTGGAAAGATCTGGAACTACGGCTTGAGTAATTCTGTTGTCTTACATTGTTTCGATAGGTACAAGTAACGGTTCTGTCCTGGTGTACCACCTCACCAGTGGGCTGCTGCATAAGGAGTTAAGCGTCCACTCCTGTGAAGTCAAGTGAGTATGCATTGTGACGTTGAGGTCACAAACAAAGCATACTGGAAAGAAGTTCCGGGACACTTTTCTACATTGAATACTCTGCAGTGGTGATTATTTGCCTGAAAGTTTTGAATAATAAATACTCACATTTAAGTAATGGTTATGTTAATCCAAGGCTGAACATTAATTGCTTCGTAAAAGGATATTACGCAGTAGAAAATTTTGTCTAACTTCTATTGTGGCATCTGATTTTCGAGGATATTTTCTCACTGGCTGTCACTGTGTTCCTTTGTACAGATGGATATAGTTTGTTTTTCCTTTCTATAAAAATCCATTGGTAGGACTATTCCTGACAAATTTGAATGAAGTCACGTTAATTATTAACTAATCTCATTTGGCTTTTTGTTTAAACACCATGAGAAAAGGACCCAACTATATAGCATTTCTAGTTTAATTTTGAGGTGTTGTGTTTGATGAGCGCCCTGCGTTCAGAGAGGGCTGAGGGGAGAAGGATGCTTGGTTTTGAAGTACATGTGTCTCCATAGCATTATTTTGTTGATGGCATGGCCGCTCCCCTTCCTTTGCCCTAGCCATGATGGATTGTGAAGTTACGTGTGTGTAACATAAATTTATTACATCTCCTGTATTTTTGGATGATCTTTTAACAAACATACAAGAGGGGCGCCTGGGTGGCTCAGTGGGTTAAAGCCTCTGCCTTCGGCTCAGGTCATGATCTCAGGGTCCTGGGATCGAGCCCCGCATCAGGCTCTCCGCTCCGTGGAGAGCCTGCTTCCTCCTCTCTCTGCCTGCCTCCCTGCCTACTTGTGATCTCTCTTTCTCTGTCGAATAAATAGATAAAACCTTAAAAAAAAAAAAAAAAGCATCAAAGCCTGGGTGGCTTATAAACACCAGAAATTTCTTCCCTATGGTTCTGAAGGCTGGAAGTCTGAGATCCGGGTGCCAGCCAGGTCAGGTGTCGGTGAGGACAGACCTTCTTTGGGGGGGATGGGAGAGCTCTTTGACCTCCCTTTAAAAAAAAAAGAACAAAACAAACAACAAAAAAAACCCAAACATACAAGAAAGGACATTTTCTCTCCTCTGTACGTTATATAATCACAGGTCTATGCGTATGTTAAAATTCGTAGTTAATCCTTCCTGAATACTTTATTCTGAGTAATTGTATTTTCTGGATGGGGAAAGGTTAACCCTTTAAGTATGACAACTGATTGTGATGGAATTTCCAGAAAAGTCTACATTGCCTTATTCCTTCAAGTACGTTGTTTGTGGTGCAGCCCAGGTAGCTGTCGGTCTCCACCTCCTGCTGTGCCCTCCAGTAGCTCCCTGAGTACTTCTCCATGGTGTCCTAATGTCTTCAGAGTCACTAGTCCCCTGGGTACAGTGACACAGGTCTGTGTTTGGGCCATATCAGACTGTTCATCTTTCTCTTCCTCCATGAGACCCTTCTGCCACTGCTGCTACCTGCTGCCTCCCTTTCTTTCCTGTCTACATTGCTTTTCCTATTGTTTCCTTTCACCCTTGGCTTGGTGTATAGTGTTTCCTTTTGTGGCTAACACCCACCAGTCAAATTCTCCATTTAGTCAGTACTTGCTCCGGGGACGTGTTAAGTATTAATACTTTGCATGACCATTTCTTTGACTCCCCACTCCTCTATGTGGTAGGCACTATTTTTATTCCCAATTTATAGAAGAAACTCGGTATTGTAATCTGTGAAATTTAATCTGGGCCTTTCAGACTTCAGAACTGACCTTTCTACTTAAAGTGCATGTGCTATATCTCCAGCTTAAAAAATGCACCTCAGGCACATTTTGGCAATAAAATGAAAATGTTGATTTGAGCCAGGATTCATGCTAGAAAATTTATACCTACTTCTGGAAAATCAAGTACATTTTCATTTTTTATCTGAACACTGAAGTCTTTATTAAAGACTTAATAGCCAGTTTATTAGCAAGCTTTTAGTTTTAAATAAGATTTGTTTTCCTGGAACATTCAGATGGTAGATGTCACTAAATACATGACTTACGCATGCTGTGATAATATTGGTTATTAATACTTGAAATTATAGTGTTACTTGGGATACCAGATAATAGATATGCTACAAAGGCTGATGTTGTGAATGATCACACAAATGTGCTCCATTTTTTTATGTGAATTTTCCCTCTTAATTGCCATTTTGAAGATAATTCACATTTTATATTCAGAGATGATGCCCAAGATGCTAAAATGCTAAAATCCTGCAGTCTTTGTGTTTCAATTAATGTGATTATAATATTACAATTAAAAGCCATTATGAAAATTTCGCAGATGTGTCATAAAGATTGCTGAACTTATTAGCAATAAACCCGACATATTCTAGATAGTCATATGCAAATTTAAGGTCAGCTTTTTAAAAAGTTGCTTTTACTTTGTACTAAACGTGTTTTTTAAAAATCACTTACATATTTGAATCTTATGCATATACATGGGCAGGGACTGCCTTACTGCAGGTAGTTTTGCTGTGGGTTGTTTTCAAAATCATGGTGCTTTAGCCAGTTTTATGTTACAAATACATATTGAACAGCTTCTGTATTTCTGTAAACAAAACCTTTGATGCTTATAATCCAATGGAAGATACCAAGGAATAAATAAATGGTACGTGGAGGTTTTCTTAGATTATTAGATTTTTTTAGATTATTAGTTTGTGTCTTTGTCCAGTAGGCTAAATTTACAATAGTATAGCACAATGCTCTTTTCAGTGTCAAACTTACTAAAATAGCAGTTTACAGGGCTATCAGAACATTGACTGACTCAGTATTGCTTTTAGTAAATTGATTTGTGCAAAGTACAATAATCTCTGTTTTGTCTATAAATTTGCAGAGGTTAGTTTCGTAGAATTATAGAACTTCAAGGCCTTCCAGGGGTGGGTGCTCCTCACAGCCCCCTAGGGTGGAGAAGTAGCATGTACAGCAGCCCCAGGAGAAATCAGCAGGGCCAGCCTGGGAACCTGTAGGAGTCAGAACCACAAATGCCTGCTGACAGTCTACGCTTATGGTTGTTCACTAGTTAAGAATCCAACAGAGCGATCCTAGATGGAGTCCTAAAATGAGCTGCTGTGCTCATGAGTTTTTTGATAGATCTCAGTGTGTAGGTAAACCCAGACAATAGCTTTCTAATTCTGAGAGCCCTCGATGAGTGCCGTGTTTGACAAGAGTTTTCATTCTTTTCTACAGAGGGATAATCCCACCCTTATCTAATCTTCTTTGAAGTCCATCTTGACTTTTATTTTCTTCAGGTCGATCAGTAGGACTCAGATAGGGAAGCTGCTGCTGGAATCTGCTCGAAGGCGGCATGCTAGTAGTAATAGTGTGGCATTACAAATAAAAGCCACTCCACCTTCTGTTCTGTCCTTAGCACGGGGATGTCTTTGTCTTACAGGCAGCAGGGAAAGCAGGCTGAGTATGTGTGACACTAAAAATCATAAGGAGGAGTGCAAGGCTTTACTCGGACATCATTCATTAAATCCAACAGAGTTTACTAAGTGCCTTTCACGTCCTGGAGAAGCATGATGTGGTACCTCCCTTCAAAGAGAATGCAGCCCAGTGTGGTGTTTCTCAGCCACACTATTTCCGCATGCTTTTCAGGCAAACACCCTACTTGCCCTTTGGGTCTCAGCGGGCCCCCGAGGCCGGATTCTGTGCTACTCTTACAAGTCCTGATTGAACTCTGTACCAGTTCTTTTGTAATAGGGAGTCCAGGATGCACTGGTGTAATGTCTTTTTTCTGCTAGATCATAAGCTGCAGAAGGATAGCAGTCAAATCATTCACAGTGGTAGTCCTGGAGCCTTGCACAGTCATGGGTATATACTAGATACTTCCCAGACAGATTTTTTTTTTAAGATTTTATTCATCTATTTGACAGAGATCACCAGTAGGCAGAGAGGCAGGCAGAGAGAGAGGAGGACGCAGGCTCCCTGCAGAGCAGAGAGCTAGATGCGGGACTGGATCCCAGGACCCTGAGACCATGACCTGAGCCGAAGGCAGAGGCTTAACCCCCTGAGCCACCCAGGCGCCCCCCCAGATAGATTTTTAAAAATAATGAAGAATGGGTGGCGGGATTCTTAGTGTCCACAGATCATGACGTCACTGTATAGAGCATAGGTGTGCAGATTGGAAGCTACAAGTCTTGGAGAGTATGTCTGGGGTTTCTGTGGGTACACAGATCTGACTGACGCTGCCAGGCTTACATAGAGAGCACAGTAAGTTCAGAATGATTTTGTACAGTGTTCTTTTTGTTATGACTCTGATGGTCAGTTTATCCTGTGTCTCCGTCCCTGCCCCCCCAGCACCCCCGGCCTCCATTCTCCACAAGCCGTGGTGGGGACACTGTAGTTAGCATCAGTGGGAGAAACTGCAGACTCACTTGCTATCAGTCCTCATGAAGGAGACTCCCAGGCATCCGGCTGATAGGTTGCTTGCTGTTGTCATCATTTCTTTGAGATTTTTCTTTTGTGTTTTTCTCTAATTAAGACACCGTTTGGAATTGTCAGCCACTTCCAAATCTCATAGCTCAGTTTGAATTGTTTACTTCAGGAATTTCTCCCTCCTAACCAAATAGGAAATTTGGTAAATTCCTCAGTGTACCCAGCTTTAAGCAGTTGGACTCAGAATATTTCAATACCACTCTTTCTTAAGGAGTGGAGTTCTTGAGCACTACTGTGATATGTGACTCTTTCCTATGCCAGATTTTGATAGTTGTGTTAATGCTACTGTGAATCCTGGCAACTAAACTCTCTTGACCCCCGTTACATTTGGAGATAAAGTTTTAATTAGAAATAATTTCATGTGTATATTGGGAACATATGGTAATTTAGTCTCAAATGAAAGGTCATACTAATATTCTTAATTAACTTGTATAATGGAATTTAGGTCATAGGAAAAACTTACTTTTCAAATAAGTTGCTCAGAAAAAAAGGGTATTTGACCGAACTTTATTTAATTTCTCACTTTAGGGGTATCGAATGGACAAGTTTGACTGGTTTTCTTTCCTTTGCTACTTCAACACCGAACAATATGGGATTAGTGAGAAATGAACTTCAGCTGGTGGATCTTCCGACAGGTTTGTGTATTTAGGCTACTAAAAGATTGGAAAGGATTTGTCATATTGATCAAAGATGTTGCTATTTATAGAATGTATTTTAGAAAACCTTCTTTCAACTTGGAAGGTTTTTTTTTTAGATCCTCTTTGTATATTCATTTTGTTGTTGTTTTTCTGTAATAATTGCCCTGAAAAGGCTCCTGGTTGTTGTTTGTATGCAGATTGTGTAAACCCAAGTGCATGGCAAATGGAGTACCATTAGCCTGAACAGACAGATTCATAAGTACGTAGGGTATCACTTCTGCTTTTAAGTACATTGTTATAGATAACCAGAAGCATGGTTTTAACATAAATCTTTGTGGTAGGCTTTATTAGATTCTCTTCTAAAACTTTTGGCTTTTGTTAGGAAAACCTTTATAAATTTTTTTTTTTAAGATGTTATTTATTTATTTGAGAGAGAGAGACAGAGTGAGAGAGCATGAGAGGGGAGGTCAGAGGGAGAAGCAGGCTCCCCATGGAGCTGGGAGCCCGATGTGGGACTCGATCCCAGGACTCCGGGATCATGACCTGAGCCGAAGGCAGTTGCTTAACCAACTGAGCTACCCAGGCGCCCGAAACCTTTATAAATTTTTAAGTAAGGATTGTCTTTAAGAGCTCAAATTTAAAACTTTTGATAGTCTCTATCTAAAGAGGGAAAGAGCTTAGAGACTTTTCAGGAGGAGGCATTCCAGTAAAGTAATTTGTTCAGAATTGTTTGAAAACCTACAACTCAATGAATTTCAAAATGAACTTTGAGATAGAATAAGGTGAGAGTTTCAAATTATTTTATGACACCTGCATGACTTCAAATAGAATTTGTAACAAAATTGTAGTGAGTTTCTTTAAAATGATGTAGCAATAAGAATATATGTAGATAGTTTGAATCCTAGGATATATGTGTCTGTAGTAAATCAAGTTATTTTCTCAATACGTATTTCCAATATATGGTTGTTCTTACTTACTGAGTATGTTACTAAACCTCAAGGAATTAACCCCACTGAAATCAGTCCAGTGTTGTTCTGGTCTCATTGGAAGTGACCTACCCTGTATTGGGGTCTCTCTGATGACATGGTAGCCCAGGGGCGAACTGCTGTTTTCTAGTATCATTCGCTTAAAAAAAAAAATCCTTTTTATTTTTTCCAATCAGCTCAGACCTGTTAGATAACTTAAAATCTTCTTTTACAGGTTTATTTTTGAGCAACAAATTTGTAAGTCATAGTTATTAACTTGCTTAAGTGGGATATTTGAGTTCATAGATTATAGACTTTTCTAGACTGTCTTGCAAGGATGTTCAGGAAAGGATGTGGGTGTTTGGCAAGTAAGAACAGGGGCCCCATTTGGCAGCACTGAGGAGTGGGGAGGCGTGCAGGCACTCAGCTGTCACTGAATTGAACGTGCTTTCTTTTGCTTGATGTAAAAAAAATATGCGGGAAAAGTTACAAAAATGTATTTGTTCAGATGTAAAGTAGAATTTGCCTTTTTTAATTAGCGAAGACCATTTAGCTTCTTTGGTAGGTAATTAATTCTTATCATTCCCTAGTTTCAGTGTGTAGAGACCTTTTGATAGGAACAGGTCAAAAGTATTTCAGTTGAGCAGTTTGTACCTGGGACAGAAAATCTTAAATATCTGTTTAAAGAGTGTTTCCCTGCTGGTTAGTATTTATGAGCATGGGAGTGTTTCTGTAACTTTAAATATACCAGTCGTTTCCCAGTAGACCATTTCTTTATCATAGATGGCATTGAAACTCCGGAAATTGGTATTTTTGAATTTCTAAAATATAACTATTTGAAAGAAACCACTGAAAATATTCAAGAAACTCTGTAACAAAGGAAAATATCATTTTATAAGAGATATTTGAATACAAGTAGTATATTATTGGTCGTCAAGCGTGATACTTTTGAGAATACGTTTTGAGTTTAGATTACTTGAAATAGCTTAGAAGCAAGTAGAAGAATGAATGGGAGAGTAGAGGCAGCACTGATCAGATTCCTTTGGTGTGTATAGCTTTTTGTGTCTTAAATGTTTCATCTGATATTTTACATTTTCTTTAATATTTGCAATTAAAGGTAGGAGCATTGCTTTTCGCGGTGAACGAGGCAATGATGAATCACCCATCGAAATGATTAAAGTATCTCATTTGAAGTAAGTGTGAACCAAAAAGAAATCTGTGGTGTTACCACAATAGAACCTTAAGGATATTTTTTAATCTTTAAGAAAGTGAGACTGTGCTAGAATGCATATGGAATTTCTTAGTGATCGTAAATGGTGCTTTGCAGCCATTCCCAAGAAAATACTTTGATCACAAAATTAAACTGTTGCTTTTAATTACTACTTTTTAGAAAGATGAGATAACTTTCATATGAATCTTAATATTTCATTGTACTGGGTGTGGTGCATAAACAGTGAATTTTGGAACACTGAAAAGAAATAAAATAAAATGAAAAAAATACTTCATTATATTGGTAAAACCAGTAATGCTGTTTCGTTCTGCTATAGCTATTTGGATGTAAATGCCTGTCACCCACGAAGATTTGTTATCTAGTGAAATTCATAAGCATTTCTATCTCAACCGGGTTTGTTGAATCAAGGAACTGATTTTCTTTGTTTATAGTTTAGACCTATTTTAATTTCAGTAAGTTTTTGAGTTTTTCATTCCAAGGGAAAATACATGTAAAGCAAGATTATTAAACAGAGACTGGATGAAAACCAGTTGGAAGAACAAAGAAAGAAGGAGTAAGCTCTCTCAAATAGTTTTCAAAATTGCTTTAGCTTTTCTAGGATCTTTGCATTTCCATATAAATTTTAGAATCACCTTATCAGTTTTACCAAAAAAATTCCTGGGGTTTTGAATCCATAGACTAATGTGGGAAAGAATTGACATCTTAACAAGTTTTGTGATTCGTGAACATGGTGTATTGTTCCACTTATTTAGGGATTTAATGCCTTTCAGTAATTATTTCTTCATTGTCATTGGGTAATTATTTTTTTTTTCTTCAATGCTATTATACATGTATTTTTTCCTTTTTTAAATTTCAGTTACCAATTCATTACTGGTATACTGAAATAGTTAATTCTTTGGTATTGACCTTGTGACCATGCTAACTTAATTATTATTTCTAGTTGCATTTTTCTTGATTTTTTTAGTATTTTCTCTATAGACATACCATGTTGTTTGCCAGTAAAGACTCTTCTACATCTGTTTTCTAGACAGTAGGCCTTTTTTTCCCCTTGCTGTGAGTACAATGTTGAATAGAACTGATGAGAACTGACATCTTTGTTCTATTCCTGGATCTTACTGCAAAAGTGTTGAGTCTTTGAACATTAAATATGTCTGTAGATTTTTTTGTAGGTGACTTTTATTACGTTGAGGAAGTTTTCTATACCTACTTCACTGAAACTTTGTATCGTTGAATAGCTGATGGATTCTGTCAGATGCTTTTTCTGCATTTAGGGGCATCTTCATAATGATGGATTTTTGTTTTAGGTTGCCTAATGGGGTGAATTACATTGACTGATTTTTTTGTATGTTAAACCAGCTTTCCATCCCTCGCATAAGTTCTTCTCGGTGATGATATATTACTAGATTTGATTTGCTGATACTTTATTACATCTGTACTCATGAAGCATATTGATCCAGTTTTCATGTAATATCCTTGTCTGGCTTTGAAATCAGAGTAATGTTGACCTTGTAAAATGAGTTGTGAAATATTCCCTCCTCTTCTTTTTTTTTTATAATGGATGAGTTTGTGTAGAATTGGTATTATACCTTATTGAAATAGGAAGAATTCACCAGTGAACCTACCTGGGCCTAGAACTTGCTTTGTGGAACGGTTTTTAAGTGCGTCCTCAGTTCTTTCATAGCTGCAGGACTATTAAGGGTTGGTTGGTTTCTTCACTGAGTTTCATTAGTGTCTTTCAAGTAATCTGTCCATTTCATCAGAATTGTTGAATTTATTGATTAAAAACTTGTTCATGGTATTCTCTTAATCTTCTAAGGTCAGTTTCATCTGATTGATGGCTCTTTTATTGCTCATATCAGTAAATTATGTTGGTCAGTTTTGTTGATCTTTTCAAAGAAACTCTTTTAGTTTCTCTTACTTTTCTCTGTGGTTTTCTATTTTCTTTTTGTTGAATGCCATAGGTATCTTTTTTTCTTTTTCTTGGTTACTTCTGGTTTAATATTTTTTTCTTTTTCTAGTTTCTTAAGATAGAACTTTAGATGATTGAATTAAGTCTTTTCTTTAAAATTTAATATAAGCACTTAATGTCACATAAGCACTATTCTTTGTACCTACATGTTTTGATATGGTGAGTTTTCATTTTAATTCACTTTATAATATTTTTAAATTTCCATGAAATATTTATAGATACATTGTTTAATTTCAAAATGTTTAGGGGCTTTCCAGATACCTTTCTGTTAATTTATGCTTTCCATTAGAGTCAGAGAGCATATTTTATGTTATTTTTGTCCTTTTAAATTTAAAGTGATTATTATATGGCCCAAACTGTGGTCTTAGTGAATGTTCCATATGCACTGGAAAAGATTGTGTATTCTGCTGTTATTGATTAGAATATCTCATAAATGTCAGTTCAGATAGGTTGGTAGTTATTCAGATCTCATATTCATACTGATTTTCTGCCTGCTTTCCTATGTATTACTGAAAGATGAGTGTTGAGATGAACTTTATTCTGGGCTTTATTTGAAGAGCTCATGTTCTTGCTTTGGGTATTTTAAAGCTCTTTTATTAGGTATATACATATCTGGTATTGTTTGTTATGTCCTTTTGATTGACTTCTTTATCACTGTGAAATATCCTCTTTATTTTTGGTACTATTCTTTATTCAGAAGTAAGTTGGATTTGTCTAATTTGTATAGCTACTCAGCTTTCTTTTGATTAGTGTTTGCATAGTATATCTTTTACCTTTTACTTGTGTCTGATCTATGTCTTCACATTTAAAGTTGGTATCTTCTAGAAGGCATGTAGTTGGGGCTTGTTTTCCTATTTGGTCATCTGTGTTTCAAATTGCAGTGTTTAAATTATTCATAGTGAGTGTAATTATCAGTGTAGCTTGTATTTAAATCTACCATCTTGCTAGTTATTTTCTTTTTAATTTAAAATGAATTAATAAGGATAGTTTTTAATTTATTAGACTTAATTTCTAATATGTAAAATGTCTGTTGTCATAAACCACATAAACAGAAGTTCTTTGGGGGAGGTCCTCAGTAACTTTTAAAAATGTGAAAGAGTCCTGAGATTACAGGGTTTGAGAATTGCTCAGATTATTTGGATTCCAGTCTCCTCTGTTTCCAGTCAGTCTTGACTCTACACACACCTGCTACAATAGTTCTAAAGCAACTGAGCAATTTATCCCCCATACTTTAAAACCTTCAGTGATCCACTGTTCTCTGCAGAGTGAATCTCTGTACAACCTAGCATGGCATATTCATAATGCGATCCAAAATTCACACTTTGATCTTCTTTCTCCTGGTGAATGCTCTTACGTGCTCTACATTTTCAGGTAGCACGTTCCCCCACTCTGTGTCCTTTCTTGTCTTGGCCATTTGTCACATTTGTAACTCTGCCTAGAATGCCATTGCCCAGTTGTCAAAATAAATCTCCTCTTTCATAGTGAGTCTTTGTAGCATTTACTGGATTCTATCTTACATTAGTTATTTACTTACATATACGCCATTAGATGCCTTTATGTTAGATAGTAAAAAATGTAACATACTGCCTTTGTAGAATCCATAATAATATATAAAATTCTTTCATGTGTGCTATTCCCTCCCCCCTTTTTTTATTCTTAGAGCATTTAGTGAGGGAGTAAGACGGATGTTATGAACACCATTATAAAGATAAGTAGAATAAAACTCAAAAAGATTACATGGTTTACCTGAGGCCACATAATTATCAAGTGGCAAACTTTATCCTGAGCGAGAGAACCTAAGGCCTTTGGGACACTGTGTATATAGGGATCTTCCTGCTCCGTCACATTTCCTCAGTGTCAGCATGATAGAAACTTTGTGAAAACCTTTATCTTTTCATTTAATTTTTACCGTAACCTGCATACCAATCCATTGGGATAGGTAGTGGTGTTCTCATGTCATGTATGAGAAAATGAAGCCTCAGGATGGTTACCATAAATTGATAATTGGTGAAATGTGGACTTGTGTCTTTTTTCATTCCTTCTTCTGATCTGGGCTCCTTGCTTAATTGTGGCTCTATGGCTCTCAAAGGCCGTCTTAGGGCATTACCTTCTTAATGACTATTAATCTTAAGAACTAAATGTTAATTTATATGGTCTCTGTTTAGAATAAATCATGTTGGCTTTTCTGATTTACTTAACTGTTTATTTGCATTACTTATTGCAAAAATTTTGCAAAAGGGGGCTTATTTAATAATCTTGTTTATTGTAGGCAGTATTTGGCAGTTGTATTCAAAGATAAACCCCTGGAGTTATGGGATGTGAGGACTTGTACCATTCTTAGAGAAATGTCCAAAAACTTCCCTGCAGTAACTGCTTTGGTAAGTTACAACTGAACAACTAGTGTAACTAGGCATGTTCTGTATGTGGTGAATATTTTTCTTTAGCTTGATTTGAAATCATTATTGTCATTTATTTCCTTGCTAAAAACGTGTGTTGAGAGAAAGAAGATGATCTAAGTACCTGGCGATAACTCTTATTTTCTTGGATGGGTTAAGCAAATATTGCATTAGTGCAATTCCAGTTAAGATTTTACTTCGATCTTTTAAGGAACATGATAAACATATTCATGTTTAAACATGATAAACATAAAAAGATTTGTGAAAGAATAAAGGTCATAGGAGCTACCTCAACCTTAAAAATAGGAGAGGACAGTACTGGGAAAATGGTCTCACTTTATGGAGAAAAATACTGGATCTCTACCTAATACCATATTCAGAAGTGGGCTCCATGGGATTAAGGACCTAAATGTAAAAATATAAAGCTATATAATTAATATAGTAAAAAATAGAAGATATTTTTCTGTTCTGGGACAGGAAAGGACATCAGAAGCTCAAACCAAATGGCAAAAAAAGAAAAAATGTTTAATTAATCAAGATTGATGCTTTCTATTCCGTGAAGGACCCCAATGTCAAAGTTAAATAGAGAAGACAAGTTGGGGGTGCCTGGGTGATTCAGTCAGTTAAGTACCTGCTTTTGGCTCAGGTCATGATGCCAGGGTCATGGGATCAAGTGCCACATCAGGGTCCCTGCTCAGTGAGAAACCTGCTTCTCCCACTGCCTGCTGTTCTGCCTACTTGTACATGCTACCAAATTAATTAATTAATTCAATCTCTTTAAAAAAAGAGAGAGAGAGAGAGAAAGAGAGAAGACAAGTTGAAAAAAGAAATTTGCCAATGTCTGAAACCAGCGAAGGACTAATCCCTATAGGGATTTAGGATTATGGGAACTCCTGCACATAACAGTGAAAAGACAGGAACCCCAGTAGAAAGAGGGCCCAAGTACATGAATGGTACTTTCATTCTCCACCATTTGTGGAGAAACCTGGTGGAGAAACCTAAAAGACCAACAAGCATATGAAGAAGTAGTCAAACTCAGCAGTTTTTAGAGATGGGCAAAATAAAATAACCATAAAATAACCAGGATGTAACTTAGAAACTAGCAAAAACTGGGAAGCCAGATGGCATCAGATGAGGGTGTCGTGCAGGTTGCAGGAATCCTTATGCACTGCGGGGAGGCCTGCAGACCGGTGAGGCACTCTGCAGAGCAGACTGACAGCGCCTGAGCCAACAGACATCCCCTGGGTGCCACCTCTTTAGCTCCTGGTCACATAGGAGCTTCCGTGGGGCTATTGACTGCAGTGTTGTCTGTCCAAGAGTTTGGAGGCAATCAGGGTGTTCTCTGCAAGAACAGGTAGACTTCAGGTTGATGGATGCACTCGTGAAGTGTTCGCTAGCAGGCAGAAGCAACAGAGATGGGCCTGCCACTGTGCTGAATGAAAAGAGTTAGAAACAGGGTGAGATATGACGAAGCCCTATTTATGTAAGTTACGAATACAGGCATGTAAAATAAATACTGGGAAGAGTTGATGCATATGAGAGGAGATTAGATTGAATACATTAGAATAGGAGGGAAGAAAAAAGAATAAATAAATCAAATGAGAGATTTGAGGTGCCTCTGGAGGACAGTGAGCCGTGGTTGGAGGAATGTGATCGTCTCACCCCGTGCACCTATGGGGGAGGGCTAGAGGTAGGGAAGAGAAGATACCATAATTGCATTTATTATTTTTGTTTTGTAAAAAAGAAACCAAAAAACAAGGCATCAAAAAGTTAGAGCTTTTGGAAGTCTGTCATTAAATTCTTCTACCTTAAGCTCTCATTAAAAATTAGAAGTAGAAGGAGGTGGAGGGTAGAGTATTAAAATCTGCCTTAAGCACTAATGAAAATGCATTTGTTCAGCCTTTCTATAAATAGATAAAACCTAAGAACAAATTATGAATTCTTGTGCAGTAATAATAAGTGATGCTGAGCAGTGGCGAGAATGCCCAACTGTTCTGGAAAGATTGTTGGACAGAAGTAAACTGAGCACTTGAAGGTGTGCCTGTCTTTGCTTCTCAGGAGTGGTCCCCATCTCACAACTTGAAGAGCCTGAGAAAGAAACAGTTGGCCACCCGGGAGGCCATGGCCCGCCAGACTGTGGTCTCAGACACAGAGCTGAGCATCGTGGAGTCCTCCGTAATCAGGTGCAGTGTGCTGTTTCCTGCCTCTCTCATTCGTGATACCAGTGTCCTTGTGGGGAACTTAACCAAGTGCCATCCAAAGACATCAGTAGTACCTTGTTGTATTTCAGTCCATACCTGGACAACTGAAGAGCTTAATCTTATTATTTCATTGCTTAGTGCAGTCAGTAATGCGTATGTCATGTCAGCATCCATTAGCAAACATGACCATTCTCACTACCCTTCTCTTCCCTAAACTTCAGCTTCTGGAATTCAAATGAATGTCATGTGAACATCCAGGTAGATCATATTGTCATTTATACACAAAAGCAAATGTGTAGCAAAAGCTAGATTTATATGGACTGTCCCCATCTCTGTCCCCACCAGTTTTACAAATAAAAAAAACCTCAGCGAGAATGATTGGTGAAGGTAAGGCCTCTCTTTCTGCAGCAGAAACAGCGAACAAGTTTCTTGTGTGAAGTCTAGATGACTACATTTCTTTGTATGGGATAAATGACCTGTTGGGTGTAGTTTGTGTTTTCCTATTATTAGGTGGGCAAAGATTAGTGTCAGTGCTTTTTTTTTTCTTTTTTTGGTAAATAGTTTTGGACCTCTTGTTAATGCATCTGTATTTTGGTTAAGTTAATTAATGTGTGTGTCACTCTAGGGAAAAGAAATATCTTTATCTTATTCCTCTCTATTCCAAAGCTTGTTGCAGGAGGCAGAAAGTAAATCTGAACTCAGTCAGAACATCTCTGCCCGGGAGCATTTTGTATTTACTGATAATGACGGCCAAGTTTATCATCTCACAGTGGAAGGAAACTCAGTGAAAGATAGTGCTCGGATCCCACCAGATGTGAGTCCAACTCTTGATTACATCCTCATGAAGGGTTCTTATCAAAGATTTTGTTGATTCCATTTCCAGTGAAGCCATAGTTAAGTTATGAAGCTATTTCAGGAAAGTTTAATGTAAATAATAAACTTGATTATTTAAGGAGATATTATCATTGATTAAACTGTTAGAGAATAACATTCTGACTACTTAGATTAAATACTTACCATGTGCTACTTATTTTTTCATCCCCTTAATAATCCATGAGGAATTCTTTCCATTTTAACTATGAGAGAATCAAGAGAGAATAAGTAACTTTCTCAGTGTTAGTGACATGGCAGTTTTAAACTGAGGTCTGTCTGTCTGATTCCATTATCTCTCCTCTTTCCACTTCAGGCATTACCTTGGAGGATTTGACTTACAGTCTAGCATCATTTTGGGGTAATAGTAATCAGGTTGTAGGTGCAATAGCATTATTAATATTTACTAATTTATATTTGTCCTTCCAAGACCTTGTGAAATCCTCTGATTGAGGTTCTCTAGTTCGTAATTTGTGTCCATATGTATGTTATAGGTTGTTTCTAATGGATAGATAAGAAGATGTTTTTGTTAACTAGTACTGTTATAATGGTTAAGTGGAAGCATGAGATGATCTCATAAATGTGTTTATTTAAAATTGTCATCTAAAAATAGACAGTTTTAGTTGAATGCCAACCCCTATGTCTTGCAGGTGGCTCAGGATGGTGGCTGGGGTGGGAGGGTCCACTTCCAGGGCGGCTGACTCACCTGGCCATAAGTAATGCTGGCTCTTGGTGAGTGGCCTCAGTTCTTCCTCGCAGGGACAGCCTCCACAGGGCTGTCTGAGTGTTGTTGCCACATGGCAGCTGGCTTCCCCCCCAGTGAGTCATCCAGGAGAACACAGAGAAAGCTGCAGTGTCTTTTAGAACCTAGTCTGAGAAATCACACTCTATTGTTCCCTCAGTGCTGCTGGTTCATGGATCAGTCCTGTTCATTTGAGAGGTGACTGCCAAGGGACATGAATATCACAAGGCAGGATCAGCGGGGGGTCTGTTAGAGGCTGCTGCCACATCATCCTTAAAAACAACGTGAGAAGAGTTGAGGCCATCCAAACCACCTTCTCTACTAAAAATGGAAACTAACATGTGAAAGTTTCATTTTTACTGTTTTTTTTTACTATTATATAGAACAAGTCATACCTGAGACTTACTAATGTCTGTTTTGAACTTCCTCTAACGTCACTAGTTTGAAAGGTGAAAGTAGTAATGCAAATATGAAGGGTTGGTATTTGGTCATAATAGGAAAAGGAACTTACTTACTTTACGTGTATCGGAAGAAAAACCGCTAAGGAGAGCAGATATAAGAGTTACAGTGTTAGTGTGGCTGTCCTTTGAAGTATCAATTTGCTGTCTTAGGAATATAGAGAGTTCCTGCTCTAGAACCGCAGAGAAGCCTGCACCCGAAGTCTTCCAGCACTGCGCACAGGCCGCTCCGTCTGTTTTTGATCACTTCACACTTGCGATTAGGATGTAGAAGCAATCCAGTAATTTTTTGAGATGCCAGTTCCTCCTTATCCCAAAAAAAGTGTAAAGCCTTTAGGCAGTAGATCCTACTTTTCCTTTTTATAGAAGTTTCTTTCAGGAAGGTAATTGTGCCTCATAGACTTTAAGATCCTGTCTCTTTTTGTGGAGGTCCAAAGTCAGGGTATCGCAGGTCTCTAGCTGCCTGCCAGAGCCTTTTATTCCACAGCTAGAAGCAACTTTCTCAGGGATTGAGCAGCCTAATACAGATGCAGCCTCCAGTGAAATTAGTGCATAATTCGGGAAAATACCTTCCCCTAAAACCAGCCAGGTTGGTTTTAGGGAAAGGTGTTTGAGCAGCTACTGTATAATACACGAGAAATTGGCTTTGGTTCATTATTTTTATTTTCTAGGGACTGTCATATAGAATTTAGGCAGAGGTTTTGTTTGATCATTTTAATCCAGTATTTATCTTACTCTCTTCCCAAACGTAAAGTATTAAACATTTGGTTTGAGTTGACTCCCTCTGCATTATGGCCCCAGAGCTATAGAGTATATAAAAATGGTAAAAAGATGAGGAAAACTTGGCATATTTTAAATTTTGGAGCATCTGTAGTTGACTATCTTTATTCAGAAAACTGGAACAGTGGGAGGGAATGAGTATCTTGATGTTGCTGTCAGCCTTCTGATCTTTTGAACATCACATTTTATATACAGAAACATAACAGTGTCAACTAATAATATTCTGTTGAGTTTTAATCTTAAATTGATTCTCTTGGGATTATTTGGAGCCACAAAGCAACTTTATGCCACATCCTCTGAAAGCTCCTTGGTATCTGCATACGGTTTGTATCCTATCAACAGACCCTCAGGTAGAAAGGTCTGGATTGTTTAATTATATAGTCATATTAATATGTCACTTGCAAGCTGGCTTATTTAAGCCTTAATATTTTAGTTTTAGAGGTTAGAAAGTAAGATTATAAAATGTGAAAGTTTTCAAGACTAAAGAAGTAAACTGAAAGGCAAATTCTGAATGAAACATTCTGTTAATGTGATCAGGAAAATGGAAATAAGACCTTGAAGTGTGGCTTCATATTATATAGAATTCTATTTAACATAATTTTCTAAGTTTTTTATTATTGAATTTTTTAAAATACTCATTTTTAAACCAGTATTTTTCTTTTATTTCTTGACTATCACTAGGATTTGTGCAGTATTTGAAGCATGGGCCAGTCTATTAACAGTCTGTTTGGCCATCCTGGAGCTTTCCCACTATGAACTAAGCATGTGAATTTTTATTTTTATTTTGTTTTATAAATGCAAAAAACAAGATTTCTGTTAATAAGTAAAAAAGTAATTGAGCAATATTATTTAATAATGAGCAATTTATTGACTGCTGTGTAGCAGGGGTTGTTTTGAGCCCTTTCTTGTATAAGTGTATTAATACTAATAGGAACTCCTCAAGTTTCATGAGCTTAACTTTCTTTATTAATGACAAGTCTAAGATGCAGAAAGATTAAGTAAATGTGCCCCAAGCCACACAACAAATACACGTGACGAAGCCCAGATCCAAGCCCCAGTAGCTGACTGAAGAGCCCAGGATCGTAAGGTCTTTGTTGCATTACCTCTGTGCATTTGTTAGATAGAGCTGCAAGCTCCTTTCTCCCCTCTCTCCGCCCCACCTCTCCCTGGACTTACTGCAGTAGTGTTTCATTCTTTTATTTTTTTATTTTTTTATAAACATATTTTTATCCCCAGGGGTACATGTCTGTGAATTGCCAGGTTTACACACTTCACAGCACTAACCATAGCACATACCCTCCCCAATGTCCATTACCCCACCCCCCTTTCCCGACCCCCTCCCCCCAGCAACCCTCAGTTTGTTTTGTGAGATTAAGAGTCACTTATGGTTTGTCTCCCT
>PISX010007112.1:0-91491 GCA_004024625.1 Mellivora capensis
TGGGATCATGACCTGAGCCGAAGGCAGCTGCTTAACCAACTGAGCCACCCAGGCGTCCCTGGTTCTTGCATCTTAAGGCTTGCTTTGCACCTCTTGCCAGCTCCTCGAGTTTCCTGCCCCACCCCACATCAGTTCTCACTTAATCACTCTGGTGAATCACCTGCATATCTTGTTAAACTGCAGACTGCCATTTATTAGTTCCAAGGTGGGGCTTGAGGTTTTGCAGTTCTCTCTCTCTTTTTTTTTTCCCCAAAAGTTTTTTTTAAGTAGGCTCCACACTCAACATGGGTCTCGAACTCACAACCCTGAGATCAAGACTCACGTGCTCCACCGACTGAGCGAGCCAGGTGTCCCAAGATTCTGCAGTTCTGACAAGCTCTCGGGTGATACTGATGCTGTTGGTCCAGGGACCACACTTTTGAGTACTGAGGCTCTAGTATATTCTAATATATTCGCTTTCTTATAAGGTAAGGAGAACAGTTTTTTGTTATTAGTAGCCCAAAGAATATTACCTAATACCAGGGCCTATGCTTTCTTTCTTTTTTTTTTTTTTTAAGATTTTACTTATTTATTTGACAGACAGAAATCACAAGTAAGCAAAGAGGAAGGCAGGGCAGGGGGGGACCAGGCTCCCCGCTGAGCAGAGAGCCTGATGTGGGACTTGATCCCAGAACCCTGGGATCATGACCTGAGCCGAAAGCAGAGGCTTTAACCCACTGAGTCACCTAGGTGCCCCTATGCTTTCTGATGAGTTTACATATTTCCTTCCCCAAAACACCACCTAAGGGGCCAGTGCCGGGCCATGACCCCTACTGAGTCATGTCTGTTGAGATGTGGCCCCCCACGTTTCCCGAATTTCCCAAGTCCACGCCCTTACCTGAAAGGCAGACTATTTCCACTATTGCACATAACTTTTTGGCTCTTTCACCCAGGGTATGGAAAATATTTTAGCCTACAGCAGAAGGAGTATTGGGAAGGAGAATCTGACATTTTTACACTGAGTCCTTGGTCTCGATCCTGTGAAAACATTTCTGGCATGAGCTTGCTAAAAACTCACCGATCATAGTTTAGAAAAAAAAAAAGGCAGAAGGGCATATTAGCCTGGAAAGTGTTCAAGCCTGAAATAGATCATCTGAACCTAATTATGAAAAAGTCATGATTGGTCTCTACTGTTGCAGAATGTCACCTCATCTTTCTTTGTCTTTGGCAGACAAAAAAAGCTGAGGAGATGTTCCAAATTAAAGGAAATTACCAAGACACAACCATCAAATAGAACATGTGTTCTTGGGGGAGCCTGGGTGGCTCAGTGGGTTAAGCCTCCGCCTTCCGCTTGGGTCATGATCTCAGGGTCCTGGGATGGAGCCCCGCACCGCATCGGGCTCTCTGCTCGGCAGAGAGTCTGCTTCTCCCTCTCTCTCTGCCTACCTGTGATCTCTGTCAGATGGGTGAATAAAATCTTAAAAAAAAAAAAAAAAAAAGAACATGTGTTCTTGGGCTGGACCCTGCTTCAGAAAAAAGTTCCTATTCAAGACATTTGGGGGCAACTGATGAAACTGGAATATGGACTACATTGGGGAATAGTATTCTACCAACGTTAAATTTCTGTGATTTCATAAGAGAATATTGTTTTTAATATATATACACTGAAGTATTACGAGTAGAGAAACAGGACTGAGTGTTGGTTCCCAGGGGCTGGGGGATGTGGGAAACAGGGAGGTATTAGTCAAAGGGAGCAAACTTCCAGTTATAAGGTCTAATGCACATGGGGACCTAATGTACAGCAGGGTGATTAAAGCAAACAACACTGTATCATGTACTTGAAAGTGGCTAAGAGAGTAGATCTTACCAAAGAAATGATACTTATGCATGGGATAGAGGTGTGAGAGCCAATGCTACTTTGACAATCATTTTGCAGTATAGAAATGTATCAAATCAACAAGTTGTACACCTTAAATGTACACAAGGTTGTATGTCAGTTATCTAAATAAAGCCGGGGGAAAAAAAACCAACTCCACACAAACTCAAACCAAAAGGTGGTTAGCCTTTGTCAGTTCTCCCTATAGATATGTAAAAAAAATTACACAAAAAAATGATTGGAAAGATAGCTTAAAATCTGGCTATTTGTTCTCAAGGATGATGGAATATCTAAGCAGGCATAGAGGAAAAACCAAACAAAATCATAATTAACTCTAAGAGTAGAATTCATGGACAAGGCAAGATTTTAATACTGTAAACTTTGAATTTATTTTTTCTTGTTAAGTAATCAGTATAAATAATCTCCAAAATCATAAAACTCAAATCACGAGCTTAAGAAAATATGCTATGATCCTTACCGACCCTACATTTAAAAAAAAGGGAGGGGTGGGGGTAAGGGGTAAAATAGATACAGCCTTCTGAGGTAATAATTCATGAGTGTGTGTGCATATATGTACAAAGAGACAGAGAGAGAGCTAGCAAACATTGTCAAATGTTAAAAATGGTGAATCTGGGGGCACCTGGCTGGCTCAGTCAGTAGGGCATCTGACTCTTAATCTTGGGGTTGTAAGTTCATGTGCCATGTTGGGGGTGAGGGTAGAGCTTACTTTAAAAAAAAAAGGTGAATCTGGATAAAGGATATACAGAATGTTCTTGCATTATTTTTGCAATTTTCTTGAAGTGTGAAATTCTTTCAAAATAAAACAGTAACAAAAGAAAAGGGGCAGAATCCTGATGCCTTGCCTCCTGTTCAGTAACTTCAGTAAGTAATGAGATCTCAGTGACTGACTGCGGGCTAGCAGAGGAGGGAGGCAAAACTCACACCTGCCCACATCCACCTGTATCTCCCCTCCTCGCTCTGCTCCAACTCGGTGGAGAGACCCATCACCACCACCTTTCCATACCCTCCTTTCAGCTCCTTTATAGATTCATGCTCCTTGTGGTTGGAATTATTTGACTTTGCGAATACACATAAAAACGCATGAGTTGAAGGTCTCTATTTCCGTGGCATATGTTCTAGAGGGGTAGAGAAGAGAAAAAGGAGAGAGGGAGGCAGGGAGGAAAAGAGAGAGAGAAAGAGACTAAGAAGAAGGAGAAGGAGGAGGAAGAAAGAGAACAGAGGAGAAATGGATGGAAGGAAGTGGGAGAGATGTGTCCTGGGTCTTTTGGATAATTCATGAAAATCAAATACAATAACAGGATACCCTAGAATCTAGGACCTAAATCATGGCCTCTCAAACTCCAACTCAACCCTTGAATCACCAAGGATGTTGTTAAAGTGCAGATTCTAATTCAGTGGGTCTGGGGCCTGAAATTCTGAATTTCTAACAAACTAGGAAGATGTGGAGGGGGTGGCTGACGCTATCAATCTCTTTGAACAAGAAAGTACTCTGAGTTGCAAGACTTTTGAGTGGAGAGTCTTACCGCAGTCTAGCCACAGGGGAGTAATTCTCAGGGAATACGTCATGCTGTAGGCCTTTTGTGTCTGTGATTCGTCTCTCGCCTGATGTTCTTGGGTTACATCTTGTATTTTCAGGAGCTCCAGATGGTGGGGCACCATCTAGACCTCAAGGCGATGCCAGTATGAGTCATCAAAACACAACACGGACACCTACAATCATAGGGTTGCCTCTTGAACGAAAGCGCTCATCACTCACTACACGTGACCTGGTGCTGTGATCCGGAGTTTAAATCGCCTCCCCTGTAAAGGCCGCTTTAAGGCAACAGGCTTGAGCAATGGAAACCTGAGTGAGGTAGAAGTTTCCATTGGGACCAGCAGACCGAATACAACAGGCCCATTAGATGGCCCACCTCAAAACATCCATACGCCCTGGCTGACCAATGGGGTACTTACAACTGGGCACAGGTACCCAAAAAGGAAACTTCCATAGTTCCCATACCTCCTCACATTCCCCCTAACAACAGCTCCCCTCCTCCCACCCCTTATTACTTTCTGGGCTCTTCTTGGATGTCCTGCCCCAACCCCTCCCTTGCAGTGTATTCAATAAACTTGTATCTTAGCTCCTTTGTTGTGCTTTGGGTGAATCCTTTCACTGCTGCACCACAGGCCTCCTCCACCAGACCAGCTTGATCCCACACCCACCGCTGGCAGAGACCAGCTAATAATTTACACCCTGCCCTTGTGTGGTTGCTTTTACATAATGACTCACAAAAGCAAACCAAAAGCGGGGAAAAGATTTACATAGAAGGTAAATAACAAACATCAAGACTGTATCCAATATCCTTGGTTCCAATTTCATTTACCTTTTCCCACAACACATTTGCCAAGAACTTTGATAAATCCCTGAACTTCTTAGGCTATTTCCACAGCCAGTAAGCAGTGGCAATATATTTACAACTCATGAGGGATGTTGTGAAAACGTTTGGGTTTGGTGATCTCGCTAAAAACAAAACAAAACAAAAAACAAAAAACAGAAATAAACTCTACAAATTTCCCAAGTCAAGTAGAAGTTAGGCTAAGCTAAAGGATACTATGTCCCTTTCACCTACAGAAATCTTTCTTTTGGGCTTAAAAATCCTATATGACTTGATTATTTGGGGAAAATGTCCTCCCTTGAAGAATATCCTTGCTCGAAGGATAGCTATTTGTATTAAATGTGAATCATAGCTTAGAATGTAAACAATTGCAACATGATGTACTAAAAATACTATCAGGGGACACCTGGGTGGCTCAGTTGGTTAAGCATCTGCTTTCAGCTCAGGTCATGATCTCAGGGTCCTGGGATTGAGTCCCTCATTGTGCTCCTTGCTCAGTGGGGAGCCTGCTTCTCCCTCTGTCTGCCACTCTCCCTGCTTGTGCATGCTCTCTTTCTCTCTCTGACAAATAAATAAATAAAATCTTTTTTTTGAAAAAAGTGCTATCAATCAAATAAATGGAAAGATAATTAGATAAAAGTTTATTTAAATACTTAGTCCATAACTTTTTTTTTTAGGTTGGCTCCATGCCTTGTGGAGCCCAGTGCAGGGCTTGAACTCACGACCCTGAGATCAAGACCTGAGCTGACATCAAGAGTCAGATGCTTAACTGACTGAGACACCTGGGTGCTGCTACACTTAGCTCATAACTTTTAAAATTTATCTAACTTAATAAAGATTTTTGCATTCCAAAGGTATTTATCTGTATTATGTTTATTGCTATAAAAATCTACCCATTTTAATTTCACAATGCCACTTTTTTTAATAACAAAAGGATTAAAGCTATTCATGAAATACATTTGGAAGAGATATATGGCCGCTCTTTACGGTGTTCTTTCTTTCTTTTTTCTTTTGATTATTTATTTATTTATTTGTTTTATTTCTTTTCAGCGTAACAGTATTCATTGTTTATGCACCACACCCAGTGCTCCATGCAATACGTGCCCTCCTTAATACCCACCACCTGGCTCCCCCAACCTCCCACCCCCCCTCTTCAAAACCCCTCAGGTTGTTTTTCAGAGTCCATAGTCTCTCACGGTTCACCTCCCCTTCCAATTTCCCTCAACTCCCTTCTCCTTTCCATCTCCCCATGTCCTCCGTGTTATTTGTTATGCCCCGCAAATAAGTGAAACCATATGATAATTAACTCTCTCTGCTTGACTTATTTCACTCAGCATAATCTCTTCTAGTCCCGTCCATGTTGCTACAAAAGTTGGGTATTCATCCTTTCTGATGGAGGCATAATACTCCATAGTGTATATGGACCACATCTTCCTTATCCATTCGTCCGTTAAAGGGCATCTTGGTTGTTTAAAGTAGGCTCTGTGCCCAACATGGGGCTTGAGCTCACGACCTCATAATCAAGAGTGTTGTACTCCACCCATTGAGCTAACTAACCACCCCTAAAGTGTTCTTTAAGTGACCAAAAAAAAGTCTTCTAAGTTAAATGATACATTCATAAAATATCCTACTTATTCATTTGATACAGTGAGATTATAGAATTATAGCTGCTTTGGTTGCCAAAATATTAAGTCATCTAAATATTTTTCTAAGGTATGTAGTAAATAACCTTTGTCTTTTATCCTTTAAGGGAAATGAAAGCCAGTGTTTCCTATCCCTGAATTCTTGGCTTTGGTAGACATAGTTAGGGTATGTACTAATCACAATACAGTAGGATAGGTACTAATTGCATTTGATTGTCTTTGAGCAAAAGATTTTGAGCCTTTCTAGATATGGAGATTAAAAACCCAGCTCCGTAGATACCGGTATATTTCCTATTCTATGCCTAGTCAACGCAGTCATGGGTTGAAATCTTGGGCTCCATCTGCATTTACTTTTCTCACTTTTGTTTTGTGAAATATCAGCAACTTGCCAGACAGGATGGGTTCAGACCTGTTTTAATGGTTTGGGAGTGGTTGTTGTAGAGTCTGTAACTTATCAGCAACCACCGAGACAGCCTCTATGGAAAACTGCAGACAATGATTCTCACATTTTGTTCCTCAAGTAGAATAGCCTTGGAATAGCAGGTGTACAAGGCAAGAGTTAAAACTTTCATCCCATTAACTCTCTTAATAGCATGTACCTCCTTTCTGAAAATAAATCCTTCTTTCTTGACTGTCTAGTACAAATCATCCACTTGATAAGCCTGGGAACACTCAGTTCCTAAATCCTTTCTCTAATGTCTTAAATATCATTTTGTTGCCAGCCGAAGGCCCTGCCAAAGGCTTATATTGAAAAAAAACAAAACAAAACAAAACAAACATCCTGCTTAGCCTACCTCCTCTGAAGAATAACCATTTTCATTATTAAATGGTCAACACCTATCTGAAGTATTTGTTATTGGAAGCCTTACCAAATTCAAGAGCCACCCCAAGAATGAGGAGGTTGACCTGACCAAGAGAAGTCATCAAAGTGACCAAAAACAGTGATAGGAAGTATATTTCCAGTGTTTTGTTTGTTTGTTCTAAGTAGACTCCATGCCCAACATGGGGTTCAAACTTACAACCTTGAGATCAAGAGTCACAGGCTCCACCGACTGAGTCAGCCAGTCGCCCCTCTAATGGTTTTTTAAACTTAAATTCAATTAGCCAACATATAGTTCATCATTAGTTTCAGATATCAAGTTCAGTAATTCATCAATTGCATATAACACCCAGCACCTCATCACATCACGTGCCCTTCTTAATGCCCATCACCCAATTACTCCATCCTTCCACTACCTCCCCTCCAGCAACCCTCAGTTTCCTATAGTTAAGAGTCTCTCATGGTTTGCCTCCCTCTCTGATTTCTTTCCATTCCATTTTCCCTCTCATACCCTATGCTCCTCTCTGCCATTTCTTATATTCCACATATGAATGAAACCATATGATAATTATTTCTCTGATTGATTTATTTAGCTCAGTATAATACCTTCCAGTTCCCTCCACATTTATGTAAGTGGTAAGTATTCATCCTTTCTGATGGCTGAGTAATATTTCAGTGTGTGTATGTGTGTGTGTGCATGTGTGTGCGTGTGCATGCGTGTGTGTGTGTCTCACATCTTCTTTATCCATTTATCTGTCAATGGACATCTTAGCTCTTTCCATAGTTTGGCTATTGTGGACATTCCTGCTATGAACATTGGGGTGCATGTGGCTCATCGGATCATTACATCTATACCTTTTGGGGTAAATACCTAGTAGTGCAATTGCTGGGTTGTAGGGTAGCTCTATTTTGAACTTCTTGAGGAACCTCCATACTGTTTTCCAGAGTGGCTGTACCAGCTTACATTCCTACCAGCAGTGTAAGAGGGTTCCCCTTTCTCTACATGCTTGCCAAAAGCTGTCATTTCCGACGTGTTAATTGTAGCCATTCTGACTGGTATGAGGTGGTATCTCATTGTGGTTTTGATTTGTATTTCCCTGATGCCAAATGACATTGAGCATTTTTTCATGTGTATTGGACATTTGTATGTCTTCTTTGGAGAAGTGTCTGTTTATGTCTGCTACCCATTTCTTTCTCTCTTTCTTTTTTTTTTTTTAAGATTTTATTTATTTATTTGACAGAGATCACAAGTAGACAGAGGCAGGCAGAGAGAGAGAAAGGGAAGCAGGCTCCCCGCTGAGCAGAGAGCCCGATGCAGGGCTCGATCCCAGGATCCCGGGATCATGACCTGAGCTGAAGGCAGAGGCTTTAACCCACTGAGCCACCCAGGTGCCCCCTGCTACCCATTTCTTGACTGGATTCTTCGTTTATTGGGTGTTGAGTTTGATAAGTTCTTTTTTTCCCAGGACCCTGAGATAATGACCTGAGCCGAAGGCAGAGGCTTTAACCCACTGAGCCACCCAGGTGCCCCTGACAAGTTCTTTATAGATTTTGGATACTAGCCCTTTATCTGACATGTCATTTCTGCCATTCTGTAGGTTGCTTTTTAGTTTTGTTGACCATTTCCTTTACTGTGCAGAGGCTTTTTATCTTGATGAAGTCCCAATAGTTCATTTTTGCTTTTGTTTCCCTTGCCTTTGAAGTCGTGTCTAGCAAGAAGTCATTGTGGCTGAGGTTGTAGAGGTTGCTGCCCGTGTTCTCCTCTAGGATTTTGATGGATTCCAGTCTCACATTTTGAGTTTGTCTTTGTGTATGGTGTAAGAAAATGGTCCAGTTTCATTTTTTTATATGTAGCTGTCCAATATTTCCAGCACTATTTGTTGAAGAGACTGTCCTTTTCCTCTTGGATATTCTTTCCTGATTTGTTGAAGATTAGTTGACCATAGAGTTGAGGGTCCATTTCTGGGTTCTCTAATCTGTTCCATTGATCTATGTGTCTGTTTTGGTGCCAGTACCATAAAATTCCAGCACTTTGCTTCATGATCAAGAAAAATGTTAACAATAAGAGGATGTTGATGTTTCTTCTTAAAAACTAAATAACTGGGGCACCTGGGTGGCTCAGTGGGTTAAAGCCTCTGCCTTTGGCTCAGGTCATGATCCCCGGGGTCCTGAGATCGAGCCCCGCATCGGGCTCTCTGCTCAGCGGGGAGCCTGCTTCCTCCTCTCTCTCTGCCTGCCTCTCTGCCTACTTGTGATCTCTGTCTGTCAAATAATAAATAAAATCTTAAAAAAAACCTAAATAACTAGCAGCACTACAAACTTTCATTGAAGGCCTGTTTGAAGCATAAGGCAGGGGGCTACCAGGATGTTCAAAAAAAACAAGATGGTCATTGCCCTATGAACTGTCACCATGCCATAGCTGGGAATAACTCAGTGCCCAAGTTATTACAGTGGAAGACAGAAAAGTGTCATGAAATGACATGGCCAAGAGTTCACAAGGAAAATGCTAATGGTTAACTATTAGCTTTGGGTTTTTTAACAGGTTAATTTTGGGAGCAACACTGGCCCTAGACAACAAGACTTTGGGAGCCATATCTCCATTTTCTGGATTCTTTGCCTCCTTTTTAAATCAAATTCAGTTTCGTTACATGCCCATTTATCACCCCTTGGTTTGCTGTCTCTTCATGTCATGTGGCAAAATAATAATCTTTCCCAGCCCTGCTAGTTATTCCTCTCCTCCTGAACTTGAAAAGCTGAGCTGGAGAAAGTCACACCACCAGACAATGGCTCCATTGTAAACTAGTGAGCACCTCTGCATTAATACATCCTAGTGTTCTCTGATCAATTCCCTCTTTCATTGTTCCAATTATTTTGCTGCAGTACAAACCATTCTACAACTTGGTGGCTTAAAACAACCATGTTATTATCTCCCTCTGTTCTGTTGGCTGGCTGGGCTCAGCTGGAAGGATCTTGCTCAGGTTTCTTATACAGGTGCAGTGAGATGGCAGCTGGGGCCGGAATTGGCTGATTGACTGGACCAGATGTCCAAGATGGCTTCTCTACTTGCAAGTCCTGCACCTCAGCTGGGATGGCTGGACCAAGTAGGGGCTGGTCAGGTCTCTCTCTCTTTTCTAGTAGCTCTCCAGATGGCTAGCTTGGGTTTCCTCCCAGCCTGGTGGTCTATGGTCTAACTGGCTTCCCCCAGAAGTGGTTATTTTTAATCTAACATGATAGTCTGCTTCAGTGAATATTTTTTTTTAAAGATTTTATTTATTTATTTGACAGACAGAGATTGCAAGTAGGCAAGAGAGGCAGGCAGGGATAGAGAGGAGGAAGCAGGCTCTCCGCAGAGCAGAGAGCCCGATGTGGGGCTCGATCCCAGGACCCTGGGATCATGACCTGAGCTGAAAGCAGAGGCTTTAACCCACTGAGCCACCCAAGTGCCCTATGCTTCAGTGAATATTTTTTTTAAAGAAGCTCTGACAAGAAGTATAGACTTAGGAGAGGTTTGATCTGAAGCCAGGTTATATAAGACCTATTTACTGTATATTAGCATCTTCTGCCCTCCCCTACTTTCCAAAATACACATATGTGCAGGAAAATGATCTCATGTCCTTACCCCTGCCTTGAATCCTTCACTGCATTTTTTCTGTGTTCTGAAATTTATCAGTTACAGATTTGAGTTTAAAACAATCTTCTTCTTTTTTAAAAATATTATTAACATATAATAAAACAATCTTCTTTAGAATGTTAACTCTTCTGGCAAGTTTTGGAGCTGTTCCCAATATCAATCTCAGTGATGTGCTGTCATCTATTACTCTGTAATGCTCAAATTTAGTGTTGTAAAACAATAAGCATTTTATATCACAGTTTCCATGGGTCACGAATTCAGTAGCAGCCTAGCTGAGTGATCCAACTCCAGGTCTTACAGTAGGCTGCAGCTAGGTGTTGGCTGGGGCTGTAGTCATCTGAAGTCTTGACTTGAGCTGGAAGACCCATTTCCAAGATGGCACACTCACATAGTCCTGGTTATAGACAGGAACCTTCAGGTCCTCTCTTTGAGGGCCTCTCATTGAACTGCTTTACTGTTCTCATGATCTAGTGGCTGCCTTTTCCCAGGGTAAGTAGTCCAAGAGAAAGCAAGATGGAAGCCATTATGTTTTTTGTGACCTAGCCCCAGAAGTCGTCCTCTGTCATTTCTGTACTCTCGTATTGGTCACAGACATTGATGAGGAAGCAGAAGGCAAGGTAAGGACAAAGCACAGGCTGACGCCCTACAGCCCAGGACCCTGGGTGAGATATGTGTGACATTCTTGCACGAAACTTCTAACTATCTTAGTGTTAATGCTTTGCTGGAGGGAAAAACAAACTTAGTTTGATAATAGCAAGACCTCCAGTATCCTGAGGGTCTTCTTTAGCATAAGAAAGGCTTTTTGGACACCTCCCTTTTTCCTTACCTCCCCCAACCATATAGTATATCATCAATTGCTCCTCACAACCATAGTGAAGAAGCTCTTTAATAAAGAGCTTTAATAAAACCATGTTTTTGCATCAAAGACATCTCAAGAACTCTTTCTTGACAATTGGCTTCGAACCCCAATGTCTTTCCCTACATCAAGCGTCAGTCAGTCCTTTTCAGTGAGAGAGGGGACTACATAAGGGCATGAGGATTAGGAGGTGGGATCATTGGGAGCCATCTTAGAAACTGAGCTCAGTTAACTAAGGAAAAGATAGTTGAGAGAAGAAAAGACACAAGGAATGTACATAATATGGAAGCCAGGAGCATTTTAAGGAAAACTCAAGCAAAGATTTTTGTCCAGGAGCTGGGAAAGGGGTAGGGAGTCTTTAGGGCTGGTAGTTCCTGACATGTCTTGCCAAAGAAAAGAGGTGGAACAGAAGTGAGCATGACAGACTAATTTCTCCTCTTCCAAAGTTATTATTGCACTAACAATAGGAGACAAGCTGTCCCTGCCCTTAAAGGTCATTTTCAATTTCTTGGCTGAACTATAAAGGGGATTATTTCTTCTGAATAATTTTTTGGTTTTATGAAGATAAATATTTTCAGCTTCTAACAAGAAACCAGGGCTGCCTAAATGATATCTTTATTCAGCAAGGACACAGTCATTCAGGAAGTTTACTTTTGCCAACGTAATTAGTAGTTACTTTACAGGACAATAATGTCCAGGTTTCGTGCTGGGATGAAAGGAGGTGATTTTCCAGTTAGTGCTAATTGAAAATTGAAGCAAAGAGGACTTTGCAATCAAAACAGGAAGGGAAAACCAGACTAATAAGAAAAGAATCTTAGAGCTTTGTTTTTGCACAACATGTATAGAAGCAAAGATCTTTTTAACTTACTTTCATCAGAGCCAAATTTCTTGGAAGAACACCCTCCACATGCTGTCTCAATTTCTTTCCCTCCCCCATTCCCTCTGGCCTGGTTTTTGGCCCCATCATTTCATCGAACCTGCTTTCATCACGGTTAACAACAACCTCCTTGTTGCCCAATCTGATGGACATTTTTCTGTTTTTGTATTAACTGATCTCTAAGCATCACTGACCCAGCTGACCACCCCACTGTTTCTGGAAATACTCTCCTCCTGGTCCCCGGGAGACTGATTTCTCCTTGTTTCCCATCTAGGTAAATTCTTTTTCCAATATCCAACCTCTAAATTTGGTAATTTTCTCTCTTGTCTTTCCACATAACTTTATCCAATCCCAGAGCTCTGATACCATGTGGATACCAACAATGTCAATTTTAATACCTCCAGCCTTGATCTCTTCCTGGAACTCAAGACTCCTATATCCAACTGCCTTCCTCATATTCCCACTAGAGAATTTCACAGATACCACAATGTGTCTCCTGCTGCTCTTGTTTCCTCACCTCCCAAACCTGTTGTCCTACCCCTAAGCCTTACCTGCTTTGTAAATGGTACCACCCCTGCTTAATCTCCCTGGTGAGAAACTTCAGTATATCTTGAATCATCCTTTCCCTCTTTCTCTGTATCCAATTCATCAGAAGGGCTGTTGATTTTATCACCAAAGTCCGTTTCAAACCTCTCCACCTCCCTTACCATCCAGTCTCCTTGCCCTATCCAACCGTTCTCTACACAGGGAACAGGTTGGTTTTATAAAGCAGATTGTACCATTATTTATTTAACATCCTTCAATAGATTTCTACCACGCTTTGAATTAAAAATAAACTTGCTGTGCCCTCTAAGCTGCTGTAGTACCTACACACCTTCCCAAATTCATTTCATGCCACTGTCCCTCAGGCTCACTACCCTGGCCCTTTCCAGCCACAGGGCCTTTGCTCATGCTGTTCCTTCTTCAGGAAAGCTCTTCCCATGCTTTTCTTACACTAGCTCTTTCTTCCTTTGGATCTTAGCTTAATTATTATCCACTCAGAGAAACCTCCCCAACTATCCTGTCTGAAATAAGCCTCTTTGTTCCTCTTATTCTCTTCTTAGCTCTGTCCCCTGCCCCCACCCCCAATCATCACAGTTATGGTTAAACTGACAATTTTTCCACAAATGACAACATTGGGAAAACTTTTAAGGAAACTGTTAGATTTTTTTAAAGATTATATTTTTTATTTGGGAGAGAAAGAGAAAGAGAGAGCACGAGCATGGGTCGGGGGGACCGTGGGAGAAGCAGACTCCCCAGTGAGCAGGGAGGGTGTGTGGAGAAGGGCAGGAGGGCGCTTGGTCTCAGGACCATGGGATTATGACCTGAGCCACACGTAGACGCTTACCAACTGAGCCACCCAGGAGCCCCGGAGACTTGTTAAATTTGAAACAAATCCAAGGCAACATAAACAATGAACTACTTCTGTCCTAACTGGGGATCCTGCTGGATGTGGCCAGTCACACCCAATAGAATCCGTATCTAAAAACTGACAATGTGAATCAACATCTGAAGCCAAAAACAAGGACATTCTTGAGACCACTTCAGTGGAAAGTGCTTAGCTAAGCAGTTCCTGTTTTGCTGTGGTCTTGGCCCTCAGTGACACAGCCGCACACAACTTCAGATGCAGAGGCTGGGAGAATTTTCTCACGAATCTCATTTCCTGTGTTTCTCATTGGAGTTTACTGTTCTCTTTTTTCCTCCTCTGAGATCCAAGTCTTGTGAGATGGGGTAAGAGAAGGTTTCAGCTCAGCTTAAAGATTTTATTTATTTGACAGACAGAGATCACAAGCAGACAGAGAGGCAGGCAGAGAGAGAGAGGGGGAAGCAGGCTCCCTGCTGAGCAGAGAGCCCGATGTGGGACTCGATCCCAGGACCCTGAGATCATGACCTGAGCCAAAGGCAGAAGCTTTAACCCACTGAGCCACCCAGGTGCCCCTCAGCTCAGCTTAAACTCTTCTGGATGAGAGCATGAGTGAAACTCCAGACGAGCTTCTGGTAGCTTAATATTCTTATATTTGTAGAAGACATTGACGTTAAGGAAATAGACCCTTTAGAGCATAACATCTCACTTTGATGTCTATGACAAGACTTTGTGTAACGTGCACGGCGCTGACAACAGATCTCCTAATAATTACGCAACTGGGAGTTGTTATTCACTTGGCTACAACTGACTCAGGATTTGAATTCTGCTCTAATACCTTAAACAGCTCCTCTTCTGTTTTGTTAATAAATCACTAAATGTTGGGTACAAATCACCAGCAAGTTATCAGTGGAGTTTAAACCACGGAAGCTCCTACTTTCCAGCACTTGGAAAAGCCATAAATCCCCTTTGTCTGGTTACGGGTCTGGAAAGTCTAGCCTACCCTCTGTTAAGTGAATTCAGATCGTCTCCCCACAGAGCCAAAAAATGTCTCAAGCACCTCAGAATAAATCATGAAAAGTGAGTGGGTAAATAAAATTATCTGGGAAGAAATCTGTTTTGCTGAGAATAGGGCTGTATTGTCTAATCTTCTTCTGACAACTAAAAAGTTTTTTTACATATAAAGAGTGAGTCACCAGACACACGGGGGTCAAAGGTTCCAGATCCATCTGTCCTTGAGGAAACCCTGTGGAGGAAATGTGCCCAGGTGTTCTTATTTGTTTATTTCAGGACAAAAATGTCACTTTTATATTTTCTCCTGCCACTTTGTTACAGTCCCTATATTATTCAGGACCCAATTTTTTAAAAAAAGGTTTTTTAAAAGATGTATTTATTTATTTGAGAAAGAGAGAGAGAGAGAGCACGCACATGCAAGTGTGAGCAAGGGGAGGAGGAGGGCCAGGGAGAGAGAGAATCTCAAGCAGATCCTGGGCTGAGCACGGAACCAGACGTGGGACTCGGTCGCGTCACCCTGAGATCATGACCTGAGCTGAAATCAAGAGTCAGATGCTTAACTCATGGAGCCACCCAGGTGCTCCAAGACCCAATTAGAAATCTTCGGTCAGGGGTGCCTGGGTGGCTCAGTGGGTTAAAGCCTCTGCTTTCGGCTCAGGTCATGATCTCAGGGTCCTGGGATCGAGCCCCACATCGGGCTCTCTGCTCAGCGGGGAGCCTGCTTCCTCCTCTCTCTCTCTGCCTACTTGTAATCTCTGTCTGTCAAATAAAATCTTTAAAAAAAAAATCTTCGGTCATATCAAAAGAAGCATTTTTGTTTTGTTTTGTGAACTGTAAGGATCAGATGATCGGATGAAGAGATTGTCCTAAACTATCCAAGCATGATATATTTGTTAAGACCCTTTTCTTGGCTGCTTCTAAAGGGAGTTGTTTATACCGAGCCCTGCACTGAGCTGACCAGTTGAACTTATCTGTAGAAAATCACAGAGTTTCATCTCTACTTCACAGTGTCTGCTGAACTTCTGGGAGAAATGAGGAGACACCCCAAGCTGCAAGACACAGATCTTTGTAAAATTTATTTTTATTTATGCATTTGTTTATTTATTTTACAGCTCTCTTTTATTGCTCTACAAATACGGACAGAGTGCATTTTCTGCTCCCAGTGAGCCAGCCAAATTGGTCAACCCTAAGCACGGTGCTTCTCCTTTAATTGGTTCCTGTGGGTATGGGCCTCTTTCAAATACCTCCATTCTCTGGATGCAAGGCAAGACACACAACCAAAATAGTTCAGATCCAGAAGGAACTGAAGGGATTTTTTTACCCACTCTGATGCCACTTTTTTTTTTTTAATCATTAACTAATCTTTTGTTTTGGAGTCGGTAAAACAGAGAAGTTTCCAACATTCTCAGTAAACGATTTCATTAGAAATGAATGACTACCAGACATACATTTGTGGGGTAAACGGAAAGAAAGGACTTCATTCTCCCACTGAAGGACAGCCACCGGGCAGTTACACCAGAATCTCACAAGAAACCCGAGGATGACAATTTGGCACTTTGGGTTTTTACCAGCACGGCCATCAGCTGTCTAACAGTGGAACAAATATTTAGTCAACCCCAGCTCTTACTGTGGTGACATGTGTGGAGGGTCTACTTCCCTCTCGCTTTGACAAGGTGACATTGTCCAAGCCTCATTTTTCTTCTTAGCGCTCATCAAAACCATATGCTGACCTGTCTGGCCTCTCCCTTCCATGCTCTTTCTCCAACTCAGTGGCCTCCTCCAGTGCTCCCATCTTGTCTGTCAAAGCCTGTTCTTGAATAAATTCATATTAGCATAAATACCTGATTATGGTTTCTGACTCTCAGGGCTATGTGTATTTCAGCAGGAGGAAACACTAGAGGTCAAAAAAATGAATCTCTAATTGTAGAATTTGCAAACCTCTCATTTTACTTTAATACTTTATTTTATTTTTTAAAAATGATTTTATTTGTTTCTTTGACAGAGAGAGAAAACACAAGCAGGGGGAGTGGGAGAGGAAGAGGCAGGCTTCCCGCTGAGCAGGGAGCCTGATGCGGGGCTCAGTCCAGGACCCTGGGATCATGATCTGAGCTGAAGGCAGACACTTAACCACTGAGCCACTCAGGCCCTCCTCAAATCTCCCACTTTAAAGAAGAGACATCTGAGGCTCTAAAAGTCCAATGAGATGGGGCAGAGGTTACTTTGCTGGCTAGCGGCAGGTTGAAGCTGGAGCTCTTGGCTTCCCGTCCCATGCCACTCTCTTTTCTTGCTACCCAGATGTCCTGCCATGCAGCAATATCTACCAGAAAATGTGCCTGTATTTCATGGACCTGGGTACTCGCATAAGGAATCCTCCATAGATAGTGATATGAGGTCCCATGGTACTGAATTTCTCTCTTTAAGAAATGCACAGTCCCCACAACTTCTTTGATCAATCACTAACATGATCTCACATTTCCAATACAGGAAATGTTGAACAAATATTTTCAATTCTGCAGAGAAATGTTTGGAATGGATTTTGATTACTCTCTGCTAAGGAAAAAAGCTTATTTGATCCCACTTGTAACTCAAGAGTCAGTCTTCTGGACCCTTTAGGATCTACACATTCTTGTAGGACACAAAAGTTTTCTGACACTCATCTTGGACCCCACCCACCCCCTAGTCTTGATGGGCCCTTCCCTCCTTTCTCTGCTTTGGACAGAGATGGACACCCTTGTACAGGTCTCCCCAGGTCCCATGGCCCTTGATTGCCATGGCTCACAAGGTATGCGGGTGTGTCAAATTTCACCATAGTCTTTTTTTTTTTTAATGAGTTTCTTTTCTTTTTTTTTTTTTTTTTAAAGATTTATTTATTTATTTATTTATTTGACAGACAGAGATCACAAGTAGGCAGAGAGAGATAGGGGGAAGCAGGCTCCTGCTGAGCAGAGAGCCTGATGCAGGACTCGATCCCAGGACCCTGGGATCATGACCTGAGCCGAAGGCAGAGGCTTTAACCCACTGAGCCACCCAGGTGCCCCATATTTCACCATCCTCTTGAGGAAAACCCAGATCACTATGATAAGAAAGACATGGTTTCAGATGAGCGTATGCAAGAATTCTCTTCTAGTTTAAGGGAACCCTTTCCCGACAGTCCAGCTGTTCATTGAGACCCCTTGTTGGCACACCCCAGTTCTGAAATCTGCCCCCGCCAACTCATCTCCCACTCTGTGAAAGGTTCTCTAGCTCTTCTGCTCATTCAAACCTGATATCGTCTGTCTCTCCCTGAGCGGTTCATGACCCTGAGGCTGATTTATCTGGTCCTGGTCAACGCCTTGCCGGCATGGGTGTCAGGATTGCTCTTGAAGGTATTGGTTTTCCAAGTCCCTTCCAAAAATCCAGCAGAGACAAGGGTCCTTAAATCCCAGTCCTGAAATCTCCCTACCAGTAGAGTTGCAGATAAAACACTTTATTCCCTAATTGCCTATCAGGGAGCTGAAGACACACACACACACACACACACACACACACACACAGTCTCCCAAGGACAGATGTAAATTCTTAGTCTAAACCCAAAAGGAGGAAATGAAACATTTTCCTATATACCCTATAACTGGCATATTTCCTCTTCCCAGTGAATGTAAAATTTCACATTTATGTATAAGGTTATATTCTTTCCTTTCCTTAATCTGCCTTCCTTTCTCCTTTCCCCTTACAGATTGTTTTCTCGGGCCTGTTTGGAATATGTTTTGGAATATGAGCTTTGTGACTGAGTTGTTATATTTCTCACAATGGCTCTCAGCCCCACAGAGACCCAGCTAAAGTTCTGAAATGTGTGTGTGTGTGTGTGTGTGTGTGTGTGTGTGTGTGTATGCGCGCCCTTATGCACACATGCAGCTATTATTTTAGGCTATTTCTGCTACATATATTCTATTTCCTGGTTTTAAAAAAAAGTCTTGTGACCCCAAAACTGCATTCACAGTGTCCATTACTCAGAGTAAATAGTGATGATACTCATCAAATTCCACCATTCTCTGTATCATTGTGAATATATTCATGAAGTTTTCCAGGAAGTACAAGCGACAATAATAGGGTTGTTGGGAGGGGTCAGTGAATTGATACATAACACAAGTACACGCAAATAACCTAAAAGTAAAATGCTGTGCATGATACCTGACATACAGAAAGCGCCCTCACATTTGGGGGATTATCACGTATATATGTGTCCATGGGTTTCCACACGAGATCTCAGTTTTTAAAATGCCACTATGTAAAGGTTGAAAATCTTAGCTCTGGATTAAGCTTTGAACTACAGGTTGAAGGGAAGCCCAGACGTTGTCTAGTACAGACCTTTGTACCTTTGAGGAACCCATGCTTCCATCAGATAAATGAGCTGTGGGTTTTGAAATCCATATGAATCACTAACATCCATAGGATACTTCTGCTGTGCTGCGTCCACTGAAAATTTATTCTCCAAAACCTCCACATGAAGAGGGTTCTAGAGTCATCAATGTCATTTTACAGTTGGGGAAGTTGAAATGGACTTAGACAATAGAATGAATTAATTGGTTCACAGGTTGAGAAGCGCACAGGTAGGCTGACTGCAGATGTGACTGGTGCAGATGTAGTTTGAGTCAGTCGTTTGAATCTCATGATTACTTCTCACCTCCACTTTCCCGTGTTGCCTATGATCTCGGCAAGCGTCTCTTATCATCTTTAGATGCCCGTCAACAGCTCAAAGGCCACACGCTGCCTTGTTCACCTCATGACAGGGAACATGTCTTCTGGTAGACCTTCCGGAAAATCAGGAAATCTTCGTTTTCAGAAGTCTTCACCAGACCTCTCTCATGGTTTCATTGTCCTAATTCAGACACTGGTTGTGGCCCGGAAATGGAGGAGCACATGGGCTTTTCCAACTGCCTTAAACCCAAGGTTGAGTACAGAACCAACCACTCCAAACTTGTACTGTAAAAGTAAGAGAAGGGACTCCTCAAAGGAAGTTTAGGTTTGCTGCAGATTTTTATCCCAGGAGCAGATTCCGAGATGGACATTCAAGTATCCATTGATGAGGGTGTATCCTTGTGAGCAGCACTCTTGGATGGGAAAGGAAAGAGGCAAGGTTGAGCAGAGGGAAAAGTTGGACTGCAAAGACATCTCAACAAGGACTTTGGCCAACTCTAGAGGGGGCTCTCTGTTGCTAGGATGACCTTCCAGGCGGATCTTGAGTTGGAGTAAGGTGAGTGGGAACGAGGGGGCCAGGCCCTCATACCACCTCCATCTTCACCCCCCTGTAAACCAATTGTGTGTGGGATGTCCAGGGAGGAAGCAGGGCCCCGTGGGAGCCAGCTCTTTTCAGGAGAAGGCAATTCCTGGAGAGAGATTCTCTGTCAGCTGACAACACTTCCAGCAGCTAGGAGAATAAATCCTTCTGGCCCAAAAAGGAATCTGGGCAATGCATTCCAGTGATCATCGAGCAGTTGTGGGAGAGGAAGCAAGTCACCCGGTTTCTAGAAGCAAAGCCCAGATTTGCACGCAGGCCTTTGAGACGGCCTTGCCCCAGCTCTCACCTTGTTGCTGACTGTCCACTATGTGCTGATTTCTACACACTGACTGCAGCAGAATCTCTCTGGAAAGAATCCCAGATACACAGCATCTAAGTGTCAGTGGCCCATGCACGTGTGTCCTGTGAGTAACTAAGAGGGCAGGATGTGAGGAGGAAACCAGGGATGCTACACCTCATTGGGCGATTAGGGAGACAAAATGTCTAGCCAGACTAGTACCGGACAACAGTCCAGTCTGAAAACAAATGAGGAATGTGAAGCATCTGGAAAGGTTACAAAGAAGCCACTACAACAACAAATATTTTTTCCTTTTTTAAAGATTTTATTTATTTATTTATTTGAGAGACAGAGATCACAAGTAGGCAGAGAGGCAGGCAGAGAGAGAGGAGGAAGCAGGCTCCCCGCCGAGCAGAGAGCCCGATGCGGGGCTCAATCCCAGGACTCTGGGATCATGACCTGAGCCGAAGGCAGAGGCTTTAACCCACTGAGCCACCCAGGCGCCCCACGAATGTTTTTTTTCTGAACCAGCATAGTCAGGGAAGAGGAGACTGTGAATCAGGGACGGCTTTAGTGATCTCACAGAGCTGTCTACACTGGCATGCAAAAATGCGGCATGGACACATCTAAAATTTTACGATGACAGCCATCTCCAGACAAATGTGCCAAGTTATGTCACTCCTGACAAGCTAGTCAGAATGCTACAAATCTTAGGTTTGCGTGCTTGGCCATTTTATTTCAAAGGTCTGGGTGTTCGTGGGCGGTGAAATTAAAAACATACCAATCAGAAGAATACACCCTGGTGGCTTTGTAACACCTGGCACGCGGATGAAAACCTGACCCAGCTTTAGAATGTTGGTCCACGGAAGCTGCATTCAATAAACTACTTAATCGTGGCTGGTTGTCATGGCAACAGGCACGGAGGCAGCCTCGCTGAATAAGATTGAATGTGATCAACTGCCAACATGGAAATAGAAATCCTCCCCTATTTCCTCTCTGTTTCCCAGCATTTCTCTCTGGGACACGTCCTGTGTTACAAAGCAGCACTGGGAACACGGCTTATAGCTCCCTCCTCCTAACACTCCCAAAATTGCAATGGTGAAGCCTCCATCCTCTATGTTTTCAGCACCGATCACAGAAATGGGGGCAGCAGAGCATTACGTGTGTTCTAAAAGGCAAGGGAAGTAATTCTAAATAGTATAATTACCCATCCATGGCCCTCACTAAGAGCCCTGCTTTTGGTGGATTTTTTTCTGTGTGTGTGTGTGTGTGTGTGTGTTCTTTCAGGCAGTAATCCCTTTTTCTGTTGGAATCAAATCAAAGCATGTTTGTGCTCAGGAGCAACACAGATTTCCTAAGTAACACAGAAGCTACTTTTAGAGGATCTTAGGAGGGGGAAGATCTTGGGATCCACCTAAACTTAGATCCAGCCTATGGTGCGGTCTGTCTCACAGGGAGCGCTTGTACATTTCATCCCGCTTGTTATGAACGGCCTGAGATGCCCTCCAGGACTATGCCCCGTAAGCCTGGAGCTGCCCATTGCAGCATCACACAGTCTTTCCCTTCTTTTCCTTTGAAGCACACTGCTTTCCACCTCTTAGAGAGCTCTGTGATGAGGCCAATTTGTGCTGACTATGACATATTAGTGGTACATCTGGACTGTTTGTTGATGCATTTGGGTAAGTTGTTTCGAGGGGACAAAGTCAGCAGCAGTGTGTGGTTGGGGTTAGCTCTGCAAATATGAATATGAACCAGGAGTTTGCATCTCGGGTGTGTGGCCTGGAGTGTATGCAGGCACAGACGATACGGCGTGGTTCAAACAATGTGGTAAGGGATGCCCAGTCAAGGCATATCTATTATAGACCTTAACTCAGTGAAAAAATTTAAGGGTTATTTTGCAAAGTGTGAACTTGGGATCTTGATTCAAGCAAACCATTTAAATGATTTATGAGACAATGAAGGGAATTTGAACACTGATGGAATATATGATGATATTCCATCATCCAGTGATGTTGAGTGATGGCTGAGAGGGAGTTCATGGTATTGTTTTCACTACCATGAAGTACAGTAAACATGAAAACCACATAACCAGCCTTGGGGAGGGTATTCTGAGGTTTTCTGGAGGAAGTGTCTTCAAAACTGAGATATCAAGGATGGGAGAAGCTAGCAGGCAGAAACTGAAGGTAAGGGGATGAGAATGAGGTATTAGGTGGGTCAATCTTTCATGTAGAGGGAACTACACTGGCACAGCCTTGGGGGTGAAGGGGCATTTCCTGAAAAGAAACTCAAGAGGATTGCATCACAGTGTGGCAAGAGAAGAGGCTTGGAAGTGGAATTGGGGGTCTGCTTTCTGTGTATTTTCTATGGAGCAGTTGGGAGCCATTGCGTAAAGGAAGTACCAGATTGGATTCCGGGTTTAGGAAATCTGCTATTAGGCTTGCTGGTCCCAAGAGAGTCCCAGCTTTAGAAAGTCTATTTTGAGTACTCTAGCCTGCCTTTTTTTCTTTTTTTTTGAGCTATGGATTCCACACTCCTTACCAGTTGGTGCTGCTTTGTGCATCACAAGTTCCAAGTTGAGGGGAGGGATGGACTCTGTATTCTTTGCTTAAGAGTGAATTGTATCACCCACGATGCAGAAGTTGGAATCCAGAATCCTACTATGACTGTATTTAGAGATGGGCTGTTAGGAGGTAATTAAATTTAAATGAGGTCATAAGGGTAGAGTCCTGATCTCACAGAATTGGTCCTGATGTAATAGAATTATAAGAAGAGGAAGAAAGAGAGAGATGGATCCCTATCCATACGCAAGCCCTGAGGAAGGTGTTGTCAGGTCCCAGTGAGAAGGCGGCAGTCTGCAAGCCAGGTGGTGAGCTCTCAGCAGAACCTGACCATGTTGGTATCCTGATCTTAGACTTCCAGACTCAAGAACTGTGAGAAAATAGAGCTGTGGAAGACTGTTGTGGAAGTCACCCAGTCTATGGTCTTTTGTTATGGCAGCCCAAGCCGTCTAAGACATTCTTCAAAGTCCCCCTCTAACCACATAGATTATCCTGGGCTGGGACAAACCTTAGACATTTCAAAAACTTTTTTTTTAAAAGATTTTTATTTATCTGCGAGAGAGAGAGAGAGAGAACACACGTAAGAGCACAAGCAGGGGGAGCAGCAGGCAGAGGGAGAAGTAGGCTCCCCACTGAGCAGGAAGCCAGATGTGAGACTCCATCCCAGGACCCTGGGATCATGACCTGAGCCGAAGGCAGATGCTTAACCTACTGAGCCACCCAGGCATCCTCATTTCAAAAACTCTTAATCCACTGATCTTAATCATTAAAGATCCTCAACATTATACTCTCATTATACTCACAGTTTCATATTTATCTATGCAAGTGCTTTTCTCAACTATCATGAAGCCAAGCTATTACATAAGGAGATGGTTCTCCTGAAGTCAAAATGTGTATAATAAGCTCATGTTAACATAATCATCTATCTTTCTGGTTTACCTTGAAAACACACCTTTTGTGTTGGTGGGGTTCTTCCCTAATTGAAACTAGCAACCATCACATTAGCAGGCAGCTGCTAACTCCCAAGGTTGGGAGCTGCCCGTGGTATTTAGGGTATGTGTTTATAAGAGGAGAGACTCTATTTATATTGATGTGATACAGTGTTATCTTCTGCTGGCTGCCTTTCATAGACAAGGCAACTCTTCCAAACAAATTGTCTGGCAAATGATGGTCTTTGGAAGTTAGGACAGGATGCTCAAACTGACTTTCCACTTCCTTACATGGTAGACCACCCAAGTACGTGTCCCTGAAAAGTCCCTAAGCCCAAGTAAATGGGTCTTTTTAAGAAAGCAGGGTGAGAAGCATGAGCCTCTAGTAAGATTCCAGCCGAGCTAGAGCCCTGTTGCTGCCAAGGCATTCTCCCACCACCTCTCTCAGTGCCAAAACCACCTTTAGTTGCCCTTTTCTTTGGATATTCCATTTTCCCTAACAGCCCTCTATTAATATGAGTTTATGTTCATATGTATGAATCTGTATGAATATGTCCCATGAGAATCAAACTCAAGAACTTTCACTTTCCTTTATGCTTCTAAATGAAACTAAATCAGACTCAACCTGTATTGGCTTTAGTAGTGGAGAAACCCAACCCCAAGACTTCTGGTGAACAGTTCCCTCCCTACTCCCTTAGGATTCTAACAACACTCAGGATTTGCTCGGAACTGGTATCTCAGCTATCTGATCTATTGGAAGAGGTAGAGTTCTACTTAATCCCTTTATGGTCCCCTATCTTCATTTGGGTGGGGGCTCTTTGCCAAGGTCTCTGGGTAGCACCTAGGGTCCCAAACCTTTTGCATACTTGTAGCCACGCCACACAGAGGCCCTATCTCTGCAGACCTTCCTTATCAGTTTTCAGAATTAACACCTCCACTCTGACCCCACTTCTCATCCTTGTGCAATGTAGCTCAACTCTTGGACAAAGAGTGTGTGTTTTTTTTCTTTTTAATTTAAAGAAATATTTATTTCTTTATTTGAGAGAGAGAGAGAGAGAGAGAGAGAGAGATTGAATGGTGGGGAGGGGCAGAGGGAGAGAGACAAAATCCCAACCAGACTCCCTGCTGAGCATGGAGCCCAATATAGGGCTTGATCTAACCACCCCAAGATCATGACCTGAGCCGAAATCAAGAGTCAGACACTTAACTGACTGAGACACCCATGTGCCCCATCCGACAAAAAGTTTAATTGCGACTCCAATCAAGATACAGACCATTTCCACTACCCCAAAACATTCTGGCCTTTCCCTTTCCCTGATCCTAGCCCTTCGTCGACTACTAGTTAGTTTTCTGTCTATACAGTTTTGCCTATTCTAAAATTTCTAATAAGTGGACTCATACTGTGTATACTCCTCTATGTCTGGGTTTATTCCTTTGACATAATGCTTTTGAGATTCATCTGTGTTGTATTAGCAGTTCACTCGTTTTTATTGCTGAATATTGCTCCATAATAAGGATATACCATACTATTGATTCCTAGTTGGTCGACATCTGGCTTGTTTCTAGTTTTTAGCTCTTATGAATTGTGCTGCTAGAAACATTCCCACATAGGTTTTTGTGTGAACACATGTTTTTCTTTCTCTTGAGCTGTTACTTAGGAATAGGAATATAAATCACAGGGTAGGTGTGGTTCACCATGGTAAGTTTTCATTCAACTGTATAAAAAGCTGCCCAACTATTTTCTATAGTGGCTGTTCCATTTTGCATTCTTATCAGCAATGTATGAGAGTTCCAATCGCTTTATATTCTTGCCAGTAATTGGTTTTGTCAGCCTTTGTAATCTTAACTATTCTAGTGGACATGTACTAAATAAAATTTAAAAATAAATCTCCATTCTAAATATACATAGAAATAACTGATTACAATGTCAGTGCCTCTGAGAAGGATATAATTTAAGGTACTACCACTGAATATCTTAGCTAGTATTTGCTCAGAGAGTCATTCCCATATAGGGCCCTTGGAACTCAGTGACCTCCTAGAAGCTGTAACAATGGTTCTTAAACTATTTGCATTCCAGAAATAGAAAAATGAATTATTATTACTAGAGAAGACAGACTCTTTTCAAACATGTAAAGGGATTCTTTTCTGGGAAAATCATTAAAGATCATAAAGGTGAGGACTGGTAGAGGGTAAAATCTGGAGGAAAAGATTTACTCTTGTTACTATTTTGGAATTGCTGTGGTTATTAGGCCCATTGCTACGTCTTGTTGCTGAATGTGTTAACATGGAAGCAGATATGTTATTATATCACAAACTTGTTTTCTTAATATTTTGATTTCTCTCTTCCACTATAAGAGAGTTCCTTTGTAAATGTAGGCATTTAATTTTATGCTTTATAAAAATGCTATTCTGAGAAGGAGTCCATAGGTTTCTCCTAATGCCACAAGGTCCACGGCATATAAAAATTTCCAGTGTGTGGGCCTAGTTAGTTGATCTTGGGTGACACCAGCATCTGTCTATTTTTACAAAGCTACTATCATGCCAGGGTGGGATCCTGCAGGGTTGACATTTGACAACCCCTGCAGGGTTGACAAAAGGGGTAGGAAGCAATTCTACAATGTCATACAGAATGGCCTTATTAGGGAAAGGAAAAACCAGCGAACAGAAAGGCAGGCAGTACTACCTACCTCCTTTCATATCTCAAGGAAGGAATGCCAGGTCCAGGGCATTTATGGACATGCCATAAGTTCTTTTCAAATGGAGAAACTCCCCTCCCTCCTATGGCATAGATTGGTGTCAAGTAGTCTGGATTTGGGATGTCAGCTGTTGAGAGTGAAGTTGTCAGGGGATGCCAAGTGCTTTGCATCGGGGACATTTGGGGACTTTGGGGACTTTGCAGTCCAAAAGCTGTTGCATTTGCCCTGCTAGCCAATTAGCCAAATATCCCAATGGGTCACAAGTTTGGGTACTGTTCCTTCACTGGAATGAGCCCACGCTGGGTCCGGTAGTTGTCCTGACTCTGGCAGATCACTCTTTGATTTAATGAGAAATTAAAGACCGTGTGTGAAACTGTCTTGCTCACCTTGCCCTTGTGGGTTTTGCCTTTTTGCAGTAAAGCCTTCTTTTCAACCAATGCTGTACAAAGTAGTGAAATGTGACCAGCTCTTTGCAGGACGAATGGCAGCCCGAAAGGGACCCATCTGGCACCATGGCTGATTTTCAGCAAGCAGCTAGAAGTGACTTAACCAGAAAAGCTTGGAGCTTGGGTAGATATTCAATGATCACTTGGGGTCCAACTGCTACATTTTACTGATAACATACTTTGAGAATCCATTGGGTTCTCAAGATTTATCACCCACTTCCCATTTTCAGGAAGGGCTTAACAGCAATAAGATTGGGATAAGACTTTGAGCCCAAAGAACTTGAGAGTTTTCAAGTCTTGAGGGACCCCTTTGGAATCCAAAAGCACAAGAATTTTTTAGTACATATTCCAAAGGCACTTTTTTTTGGCTTTTAATGATAAGATGTTATTGTATGTAGGATTTATCAGTTCATTATTTCTGCATTAGCAAACTACCCATTTTATTTGCTGATAATTCTATAGGTCATCTTTTGGATTTGGCTCTGATGGGTGGTTCTTCTGATGCTCTGATCTGGGGTCACTATGGCAAGTAAAATAACGCCCCTCCTCCAAAGATGCCTATGCTCTAATCCCTGGCATTAGAGCTGTGTGTTACACTGTACAGCAAAAGGGACATTGTAGATGGGATTAAATTTATGGACTTCTGGATAAGGATTTTATCCTGGATTGTCTGGGTGGGTCCAATGTTGTCACATGAGCCCTTAAAAGTGGAAGAGCAAAGCAGAAGAGTCAGGCAGAGAGATGCTATGGAATACGAGACATGAGAAAGTTGAATATGAAAGAAATTTGACTCATCACTGCTGACTTTGAATCTAGAGGAAGGGGGCCATGAATCCAAGAATGCAGGAACAGCTCTCACTAACAGCCAGCAAGGGGATAGGAACTTCATTCCTACAACTGCAAGGGACTGCAACAGCCATCTGAATGAGCAAAGAAACAGATTCTCTTCTAGAGCCTCCATAAAGGAACACAGCCCTGCTGACAGCTTGATGTTAACCTGTCGAGCCCATGTTGGATATAGAGAATTGTGAGATGATAAACGTGTGTTGTTTAAGCTGCTAAGATTGTGGTGATTTGTTATATAGCAATAGAAAGCCAATAGAGTCACACATGTTGCTGCAATCAGGCATGACTGGGTCTGGGTGACCTGAAAGCCCCATTTGCGTGTCTGGTGGTTGGTGCCAGCTATCGACTGAACCATTCTGTTCACATGATCTCTCACTCTCAAGGATGCGAGCCTGGGCTACTTTACCTGGCATCTTCAGGGTTCCAAGCAGATATGAACAGAGCTGCAATGGTCCTTGAAACATTGCTCAGAACCCCTCTCCCCCATCTCAATCCAGCAACTTAGAAGGTCTGTCCAGATTCAAAGGGGTAGAGAAATCATTTCCATCCCTGATGGGAAGAGATGAAAAGCCACACTGGGAAGAAGCAGGCAATGTATGAATTAGAGGGATTTGTGGCCATTTTTCAGAACCTGCTATCTCATGAAAGTCTTGTGCAATAAGATATTAAGAGGGACTTTCCATGTTGCTACCTTGGGAACACTAGTATACACTGTTGACAACATCAAACACAAACACCTCACTTTCTTTTTTTTTTTTAAAGATCTTTTTAAAAAAATTTGACAGAGAGATCACAAGTAGGCAAAAAGGCAGGCAGAGAGAGAGGCGGGTTGGGTGGGGGGAAGAAAGCTTCCCGCTGAGCCGAGAGCCCGATATGGGGCCAGATCCCAGGACCCTGAGATCATGACCTGAGCTGAAGGCAGAGGCTTAACCCACTGAGCCACCCAGGAGCCCCCAAACATCTCACCTTCTTAAGAGATCTGCCAACCTGGGGGACCAGATACTTCCTTCTCAGGCTTCTGTCAGCCACACCCCACCTCTTCGCTTCTCCCCCACTTCTTGATCTACATAGAAGAATATTAAGGAGGGGCACCTGGGTGGCTCAGTGGGTTAAAGCCTCTGCCTTCAGCACAGGTCATGATCCCAGGGTCCTGGAATTGAGCCCCGCATCAGGCTCTCTGCTCAGCAGGGAGCCTGCTTTCCCTCTCTCTCTCTCTCTGTCTGCCTCTCTGCCTACTTGTGATTTATGTCTGTCAAATAAATAAATAAAATCTTAAAAAAAAAAGAATATTAAGGAGTGGTGTTGGAGGTAACTGGTTTAATGAGGAGTGGAGTGAATTAGGGTTGCCGTTCATTTCTCCTTGATTCAAATAACTGGGGAGGCTCCAAGGTAATCACTTAAAGAAAATGGTTGGGTTTGCAAGAAGGGGAGACCAACATCTTGATCCTGGCTGCCCAAATTAGAAATCTGCAGAAGAAACTGAAGGTGGGAGTTCATCCATTTAATAAGCAAACATTTCTTGGGCACTGTAATGGTTAATTTTATGTCAACTTGACTGAGTCACAGGATGCCCCCATAGCTAGTTAAACATTATCCTGAGTGTGTCTGTGAGGATGTTTTAAGATGAGATTAATATCTTTCCTGGGGAACTGAGGAAAGTCTTCATGAGGTTGGGCCTTGTCTAGTCTTTGGAAGACCCGAATAGAACAAAAAGGTGAGTAAGGAGAATTTGTTCTCTCTCTGCCTAATTGTATTTGAGCTGGGACATTGGTCTTTTCCCATTTTTTGGACTCATACTTGGACTGAAACTTATACGATTGGAGCTTCTGGTGTTCGGGCCTTTGGTTTTGGACTGGAACTCTGCCATTGGCCCTCTTGTCTCTGGTTTACCAACTGCAGATCTTAGGATTTCTCAGCCTCAATTATCACATGAGCCAATTTCTTATGATAAATTTCTTTACATATGCTATGGCTTGAATCTTTGCTTCCCCCAAAAAGTAATGTGCTGAAATCCTAACCCTCAAAATGATGTTTTAGGGCATGGAGCCTTTGGGAGGTGAATAGGTCATGAGGGTAGAAGCTTCACGAATAGGATTAGTATCCTTTTTAAAATATATATATATATTTTAAAAAGGATACTAATATATATATATATTATATATATTATATATATATATACTTATTTTTATTTTTTAATTTCATTTATTTGTCAGAGAGAGAGAGAGCACAAGCAGGGGGAACAGCATGTGGAGGGAGAGGGAGAAGCAGACTCCCAGCTAAGGAGGGAGCCAGCTGTGGAACTCCATCCGATGACCCTGGGATCATGACCTGAGCCAAAGGCAGATGCCTAACTGACTGAGCCACACAGGCATCCCAAGATTAGTGTCCTTATAAAAGAGAGCCCTAGAAAACTCCCCCGCTCCTTGTGCCATATTGGGGCTCAGCGAGAAGACAGCTGCCTATGAACCAGAAAGTGGGTTCTCTCCAGACACCAAATCTGCCAGCACCTTGGTCATTTACTCCTCAGCCTCTAGAACTGTGAGAAATGAATTTCTGTTGTTTGTAAGACATCCAGTCTAGGTAATTTGGTTTAGCAGCAGCCCCAAAGGACTAAGATAGATACAGATAAAGATAAAGTATAGGTCTAGATGTAAGTATAGGTGCAAATATATAGATCTTTCTTTTTTAAAAATTATTTTTATTTATTTAAATAAATAAATAAATAAATGTACCCCTGGGGATAAAAATTTGTTTATAAAAAATAAAAATAAAAAAATAATTCAAAAAAATTATTTTTATTTATTTATTTTTGTGAGAGAAAGAGAGAGAAAGAGCATGAACAAGGGGGAGCAGCAGGCAGAGGGAGAAGCAGGCTCCCCAGTGAGCAGGGAACCCAATGAGGCGCTTGATCCCACGGCCCTGAGATCATGACCTGAGCCGAAGGCAGACACTTAACTGACTGAGCCACGCAGGTGCCCCATAAACATATAGAGTCTACATATTCTATTTCTCTGGAGAACCTTGATGAATACAGGTTTCCACTGGTTCCTGATATAATGTTTTAAACTCTGGGAATTCAACAGTAAAAAACAAAAACAGAAAAACCCAAACAGACAATTGTCCCTGGCCTTAGGGAATTCCTGCCTGACTGGATGTCTACTGGGGAAAATAAGATAAGACAATAAGTAAAATGTATGGAATGTTAGATGGAAATAAAGGTTGGAGGGGAAGGCAGGGGCTGACATTTTAGATAAAGAGTTCCTGGTAAGACTTTCCAAAAAGGTGACATTTGAGAAGACCTGTAGTAGGTGAAGGAGTGAGCCATGCAGTTATCTAGAGCAAGAGCATTCCAGGCATGGAGCATTCCAGGCACGTGCCTGCCTCTGGGCTGCTGGGTGCAGCCCAGGAACCACGAGGAGGGAGTGTGGGAGAGCAGAGTTCGGGAAGGAGATGGTGCATGTGGTATAAGGAGGCTAAAGAAAGGGCTCCGGTATCACAGGAGGGTCTGTTTTTTGTGGTGGTAATATTCACATAACATGGCATTTACATTGTGACCATTTTCAAACGTAGAGAGCAGCAGTGTTAACATGTTCACATCATTGAGTAACCAACCTTCAGAACTCTTTAATCTTACGGAACAAACTCTATACTTCCCACCGGCCCCTCCCCTCCGGCTTCTACTTTCTGTTTCTGTCATTTTGATGACTCCATGTACCTCATATAAGTTGAATCATACAGTATTTCTTTTTTGTGTGTCTGGCTGATTTCACCGAGCATAATATCCTCAAGTTTTGACTTGATACATGGAGCGTGAATATCATCCCATTGTACAGTGACCGCGTATTACGTTCATAGCTTCACTGATGGACATGTAGGTTGCTTCTATCTTTTGTCTTTTGTGAATAACACTGCTATGAACATGGATGTACATATCTCTTCCCAAGACCCCACTTTCAGGGACGACTGAGTGGCTCAGTTCATGATCCCAGCCTCCTGGGATCGAGTCCCACATCCGGCTCCTTGCTCGGCAGGGAGTCTGCTTCTCCCTCTTCCTCTGCCTGCCACTCTGTCTGCCTGCGCTCACTCTCTCTGTCAAATAAATGAATAAAAAATCTTAAAAAAAAAAAATTAAAAAAAAAAAGACCCCACTTTCAATTCTTTTGCCTGTATACCCAGAAGTGGAATTGCTAGATCCTACGGTAATTCTGTTTAATTTTTTTTTTTTTTAGAAACCATCATACTGTTTTCCACACTGACTGCATTATTTTACATTCCCACTAACAATGCACAAGCGTTCCAATTTTCCTACATCCTTGCCAACACTCGTTATTTTCTGGGGTTTGGTTTGGTTTCCACAGCCATCCTAACGGGTATAAGGCGGTATCTCGCTGTGGTTTGATTTGCGTCTCCCCGGTGATAGCTGATGTTGAACATCTTTTTCATGTCCTTGGCCATTTGTATATTTTCTTTGGAGAAATGTTTATTCAAGTCCTTTACCCTTTTGTGAGCTGGGTTGTTTGTTCTCTTGCTGTTGAGTTCAAGGGTTCTTTATATATCCTGAAATACTAACCTCTTGCCAGATATATATGACTTGCAAATATTTTCTCTCCTTGCACAGGTTGCCTTTTCACTCTGTTCATGGTGTCCTTTGATGCCCAGACGTCTTTAATCTTGATGGAGTCCAATTTATCTATTTTTACTGTTGCTGCCTGCACTTTTGGCATCGTATTTAAGAAATCATTACCAAACCCAGTGTCATGAAGCTTTTCCTCTGATTTTCCCCCAAGAGTTTTATAACCGTGGGAGGGTTTTCAGCAGAGAAGTGATGTGTCAGTGTAATATTCCCAAGGCATATGTGGGATGTGGGAGGTTGAGTGTATGAAAGACCCCAGTCCTTCACTTCTTCTCTCATCCACACCCTTTGCCATGTCACGCTGCTCCTAACAAGAGACACCATGCATATCCCTGCCACTTGATTTGATCTAAGCCACAGAACTTGGAAAGGATCACTCACTCTGACTCTGAGCTTAACCCTATTACTTGCTTCGGCTGACAGAACGAGCCCGAAGGGAGGGCAGTCAACCCAACCAGCGAACCCCCAGGCATGAATAAGAGCCACCCCGCTGATCCCCAGTGAACCCTAGGTGCATCATTATAGTCTGCTACCAAGGTTTTGTGGCTGATTCTTCTTTTTTTTTTTTAAGATTTTATTTATTTATTTGACAGACAGAGATCACAAGTAGGCAGAGGGGCAGGCAGAGAGAGAGGGAGGAAGCAGGCTCCCTGCCGAGCAGAGAGCCCGATGTGGGGCTCAACCCCAGGACCCCAGGATCATGACCTGAGCCGAAGGCAGAGGCTTAACCCACTGAGCCACCCAGGCACCCCTTGTGGCTGATTCTTAAGGCATCTTCATGATGACAATGGATAACTGATACAGGGAGCAAGCTGGAAGCAGGGAGATGGGTTAGAAGGACATTACAGTGAAATCCTAAAAAGAGAGTCCAATTGGCACAGTCAGGTGCCCACCCAGCCAGCTACAGCTAGATGCTGAGAATGAATTATACGAATATTGCGGTAGGCTTCCCCTAGAAGCAGACCAAAACACAAGGTTATGCACACAAGCAGTTTATTTGGGAGAGGATCCCAGGATACTCCTGTAGGGGAGTATGGAAGCAACATGGAGAGTGGAGAGAAGCCATGGATATGTTAGTAAAGAATGGGAAACTGGCCCTCACCCGCACAGGGACTTCTTAGAGAACATGAAGAGCACACCTCAGACTTGTCCTACCTGAAGAAAAAGACCCCTGGGGTATTCATCCACTAACTCCCATCTGTCACTGGTTGAGGGCTGCTTTCAGAGATGTTAATTTCCCCGCTCTCCCAGGTCACTCAGGTGGAAATTCCAAAGACTTGCATCAAAAAGCACTTGGTGTAAAAGGTGAGAGCCCTATGATCAAGGTACTGATAGCATCTGCTGTAGATATCATTCAGAAACTGAGAAGGATACTCAAAAGAACATGGTTGAAAATCTGATTGGAGAAAAAAGAACTCTCTTTTTTTTAAGATTTTCTTAAATTTAGAGAGAGAGAGAGTGCATGACTGAGGTGAGGGGCTGAAGGGGGGAGAGAAACCCAAGCAGGCTCTACAAACATGTAGACCAATGTGGGACTCAATTCCTGGACCCTGAGATCATGACTTGAGCCAAAATCAAGAGTTGGCTGGTCAATGGACTGAGCCACCCAGGTGTCCTGAAAATAGAGTTTTCAATTCCCCTCTGCCTAGACTTCTCAGTGAATCGACAATATACATGAATTAAACCAGGGATGGCTTAATAGCAGAGAAAGATCACAATAGCCAGAGAGAGATGACATGCATAAACAGAAATGAACATATGTATATTGTAATTAAAGTGCTTAACACACACCAACGAAATTCACCAGCAGAGAATTTGTCTTGTGCTATGAGTGATTTTAGGTGAGAAGAAGGAAAATGAAATTGTCCTTTTAAACATGCTGCTTTTGCTGGAAGGCATCAAAAATGTGAAAACAGGTGGTAATGGAGCAATGAATTTTTTTTCCTTTACCTTGCTATAATGATGTTTGTGCACTGATAGGACTTGAGAGAGAAATGATACTTCTAAAATATATTTTCCCCCTAAAAAATGTCCCCCATCTCCCAGTGTTACAAAGTCCTATATTTTTCTAACAGCTTCAGGAGCTCAGTTAGTGCAAGTCCCCTTTGAAAACAATGGAAACTGTGCCCAGCCTCTTTAGTGCCTGGAGCAAGGCAGCAAATGAGACTCATGAGAATTTTGGGCTCAGACAGTTTCAGATGACATATGGGGCTTAAGTGCTCAGATGGGGCCTGTGATGGAGGGAGGGAGGGTTGGACTCTAGGGGCTTTGGTTACCCACTTAGAATGCAAGGGGTAACCAGAGATGTCTGGGGGTAGAGGGTCCTAAGGGAGGCAGAGTCATCTTTCCAACATATGGAGCTGCCTGTGTTTCTCCAGGTAGCTTCCCCTCACCTTGAAATAAAAGAGGTAAATTCTACAAACTGGTGGGAAATGTCCCCTTTATATTTCTCCATCCCAGATTGGGAAGGACCAAGTACTTTCCTTGGTTTGTAATCATTACCCTACAGTCAAGTGTCTTAAAACAGTATGCCAAATATTAAAAGATAGTAACACCAGAACATTTTTATTTAAAGAAAAGTACTGTTTTTCTTAAAAAAAAAAAAAAAAAAAAGTTTATAATAGGGACTCCTGGGTGGCTCAGTCTGTTAAGTGTCTGCTTTTGGCTCAGGTCGTGATCCTGGGTTCCTGGATGGAGTCCTGCATCGGCCTCCTGCTCAGTGGGGAGCCTGCTTCTCCTTCTGTCTGCTTTGCCTGCGGCTCCCCCTGCTTATGCTTGCTCGCTCTCTCTCTGACAAATAAATAAAAGTCTTTAAAAAATTACTTTATAATATTAACGGGGGTATTGATTTAAAATACCTAAATATTTACAACAAAATATTTAATTTATAATATTAATAGGAGGGGCACCTGGGTGGCTCAGTGGGTTAAAGCCTCTGCCTTCGGCTCAGGTCATGATCTCAGGGTCCTGGGATCGAGCCCCACATGGGGCTCTCTGTGCAGCAGGGAGCCTGCTTCCTCCTCTCTCTCTGCCTGTCTCTGCCTACTTGTGATCTCTGTCTGTCAAATAAATAAATAAATAATCTTAAAAAAAATAATATTAATAGGAAATAACTAAAACATTAATATTTTTTGGTTTGTACCTGGAGGATAGGATTATACCTGACTTTTACTTTTACTTTTGGTTTATTGGTAATACAATAGCTATATATTACATTTTTTTTTCCTAAAAGTCAGGAATGAGAAAGTCTCAATCTCAGAAACCAAAAAGAAGACTGATGAACTTGTCTTTTTTAAAAAATATTTTATTTATTTATTTGACAGACACACATCACAAGTAGGTGGAGAGGCAGGCAGAGAGAGAGAGAGCAGGAAGCAGGATCCCCGCTGAGCAAAGAGCCTGATGCGGGGCTCGATCCCAGGACCCTGAGATCATGACCTGAGCCAAGGCAGAGGCCCTAACCCACTGAGCCATCCAGGCGCCCCCTGAACTTGTCTTTATAAATACTAAATACTTCTTGAGTCAAAAGACACCAAAAATAAATGTAAAAGAAAAAGGATAGGCTGGGAGAAAAAAAATTGCAGTATGTATAGCAGGACAAGAATTTTAATTCTTATGTATATCATACAAATCAATAAGAAAAAGAAAATGACACAATAAAAAATTGGACAAAAGATAACAGAAGGGATGCCTGGGTGGCTCAGTTGGCTAAGTTCAACCCTTGGTTTCTGCTCAGGTCCTGATCTCAGGGTCATGAGCCCCTGATGGACTCTGTGCTCAGCATGGAACCTACTCAAGACTCACGGGGCGCCTGGGTGGCTCAGTGGGTTAAGCTGCTGCCTTTGGCTCAGGTCATGATCTCAGGGGTCCTGGGATCGAGCCCCGCATTGGGCTCTCTGCTCGGCAAGGAGCCTGCTTCCCCCTCTCTCTCTGCCTGCCTCTCTGCCTACTTGTGACCTCTCTGTCAAATAAATAAATAAATAAAATCTAAAAAAAAAAAAAAAAGACTCTCTCCCTCTTCCTCTGCCCCTCCCCCCCCAAGTGCACTGTCTCCTTGCCTCTCTTTCTGAAATAAATAAATATTTTTTTAAAAAAAGATATTAGCAACTTGGGGAAGGTCAAAATTAAAATGTCCAATAAAACATATAAAAAGATCTTAACCTCACTAAAAACAAAGGAAATAGAAGCTATGACCACCAGTGAAATATCATTTTTGCCTATCAGTTTAGGAAACATGTTAAAAATTGGTAGTATCAGGATGCCTGAGTGCCTCAGTTGGTTAAGCAGCTGCCTTCGGCTCGGGTCATGATCCCAGCGTCCTGGGATCGAGTCCCACATTGGGCTCCTTGCTCGGCAGGGAGCCTGATTCTCCCTCTGCCTCTGCCTGTGCTTGCTCGCTCTCTCTCCCTCTCTCTCTGACAAATAAATAAATTAAAAAAAATTGGTAGTATCCAGAGTTTGTGAGGGTATGAATTCTCTTAAAAAATTTAAAAGGCTAATAGTGCCAGTGTCCATGAGGATATGTACTTGTAAAATTGGCAGCATGCCCTCTTCAACACATGGTGTTGGGGAAAATGGATAGCTCAATGCAAAAGAATGAAACTGGACCACCTTCTAACACTATACACAAAAATAAACTCAAAATGGATTGAAGACCTTATTGTGAGACCTGGAGCTATAAAAATCCTAAAAGAGAGAACAGGCAGTAATCTCTCTGACATCGGCTGTAGCAATATTTTTCTAGATATATCTCCTGGGACAAGGGAAACAAAACAAAAATAAACCACTGGAACTACACCCAAATAAAAAGCTTCTGCACAGCAAAGGAAATCATCAACAAAACTAAAAGACAATCTACTAAATGGGAGAAGGTATTTGCAGATGACATATCTGATAAAGGGTTAATATCCAAATTATATAAAGAACTTATCAACTCAACACTGAAAAAAAAAGTAGTCCAGTTAAAAAATGGACAGAAGATATGACCAGACATTTCTCCAAAAAAGACATATAGATGGCCAACAGACACATGAAAACATGTTCAATATCACTCATCATCAAAGAAATGCAAATCAAAACAACCACAATGAGGTAGTACCTCATAGCTGTCAGAATGGCTAAAATCAAAAACACAAGAAACAACAAGAGTTGGGAAAGATGTGGGGAAAAGGGAACCCTTGTGCACTGTTAGTGGGAATGCAAACTGGTGCAGTCCCTGTGGAAAACAGTATGGAGTTTCCTCAAAAAGCTAAAAATAGAACTACTCTATGATCCAGCAATCCCACTACCGGGTTATTAACACAAAGAACACAAAAACACTAATTTGAAAAGATACATGCACCCTTATGTTTATTGCAGCATTATCTACAATAGCCAAAGTGCCCATTGATAGATGAATGGATAAAGAAGATGTGGTATATATATATACATACAATGGAATGTTTTTCAGCCATGAAAATAATAAAATCTTGCCATTTGCAACAAACATGGGTAAAACAAGAGAATATAATGTTAAGCAAAATAAATCAGTCAGAGAAAGACAAATACAATATGATTTCATTCATATATGGAATTTAGGAAACAAAAGAAATAAAGGGGGGAAAAGGAGAGAGAGAAACCAAGAAATAGTTTCTTAACTAGAGAAAACAAACTGATGTTTACCAGAAGGGAAGTAGGGTGGGGGAATGTCTGAAATAGGTAATGGGGATTAAAGAGTACACTTACCACGATATAAATAAATAAATAAATAAATAGCACTTTCTGAAGAGAATTTAGTGATATATGTCAAAACATTAAGGAGGGCACGTATTGCATGGAGCACTGGGTGTTATATGTAAACAATGAATCTTGGAACACTACATCAAAAACTAATGACGTACTGTATGGTGACTAACATAACATAATAAAAAAAAGATGGTAGATTTAAATCAGTGTTGATAATCATATTACATGTAAATAATCTAAACACCCAAATTAAAGGCAGAGGTTATTAAACTGAATGTAAAAATAAAAATTAAGTGTACATACCCTGCTTCCAGTTCTAGCCCGAAGAAATATTTACCCATGTACAGACAAGACTAGACATGAGTCATGAAACACTGGAAACAACACAAGTGTTCAACATCAGAGAATGGTTACATAAACTAGAGTTAAACCATTCTATCAGAAACCATGCTGCACCTAAAAAGACTAAAGAAAACCTACATGGGGGACGCCTGGGTGGCTCAGTTGGTTGGACGACTGCCTTCGGCTCAGGTCATGATCCTGGAGACCGGGGATCGAGTCCCGCATCAGGCTCCCAGCTCCACGGGGAGTTTGCTTCTCCCTCTGACCTTCTCCTCGCTCATGCTCTCTCACTGCCTCTCTCTCAAATGAATAAATAAAATCTTTAAAAAAAAAAAAAAAGAAAACCTACATGGAATGACAGGACAAGATCTTATAAAGATGAAGGCTGGGGTGCCAGGGTGGAACAGTCAGTTAAGCATCTGCCTTTGGCTCCGGTCAGGATCCCAGGGTCCTTGGATCAAGCCCCCCACAGGGCTCCCAGCTCAGGGGAATTTTGTTCTCCCTCTCCCTCTGCTGCTCCCCCTGCTTGTGCACACTCTCTCTTTCTGTCTCCATCTCTGCCAAAAGGATAAATAAAATCCTAAAAAAAAAAAGAAAGAAAGAAAGAAAGAAAGAAAGAAAGAAAGAAAGAAAGAAAGAAAGAAAGAAAATGAAGGCAGTATAACACAAAGGTACCCAATGAGGGCTTTAACACCACCTGCCTGGGTTCCAATCCTGGTACTCGCATTTCCTGGCTGGCTGAGCTCAGGTACGCTCTATATGCTTCCACTTCCCCTTTCGTAAAAATGGGGAAAATGATGGCATATGCCTCCTAGAGTTCTTTATTTTCTTTTAATGAGAATTAAGGCAAGCATTTGAATTACACCTGTCTCGTATCAACAAATGCGAGTAGCTCTTATCTATTAGATGACAAAATCAAGTTGTAAAACACCGAGCATGGTATCAAAGCTTTGATATTAGACAAGTATCTCCATGTGCACATGCCTATACACACATGGAAAATGGCCCAGGAGAAAACAGCACATTACTGGCAGTGTTCATTTCTGAGGAGGGGAGAGGCTTGGGTAGAGCTGGAACTATCCTGTTAACTCCACACTTCATGTTTACTTCTTCGGAACAATAAATGTTACTTGTGTAAATACCATAGAAAGTGATACAAATATTTGAAAAAATCTTAAAACAACAACCAGCTGTACCTAAAGGCAAGGCAACACAGGCTTCAACTCTAAGCTCTAAACTTTAGAAAGTTACAAATGCATTGCTCAGGGAAGTTGAACAATTGTGCAACTTTCGATACTGTCTTGTGTCTATTTTGGCTATACAAGCAACTTCCTTAGCAACAAGAGTTCCGCTGTGGTTAACAATACTTTGTAGAAATAGAAAGATAGAAATGACATCTTTTTAAAAAGATTTTATTTTTTTTTTAAGATTTTATTTACTTATTTTTAGAGAGAGAGAATGAGAGAGAGAGAGAGAAAGAGCACGTGGTGGGGTAAGGAGGGGTAGAGGGAGAGGTAGCGGGGGAAGCAGACTCCTGGCTAAGTAGGGAGCCTGACACAGAGCTCTATCTCACAACCCTGAGACCGTGACCTGAGCCATTATTAAGAGTCAGACACTCAACCGATTATGCCACCCAGGCACCCCTTAAGATCTTATTTAATTTTTAATTTTTATTTTTTTAAAAGATTTTATTTATTTGACAGAGAGAGAGTGTACACGAAAGAGCACAAGCAGGGGGAGCAACAGAGGGAGAGGGAGAAGCAGGCTCCCCACTGAGCAAGGAGCCCAATGCAGGACTCGATCCCAGGACGCTGGGATCATGAACCTGAGACAAAGGCAGATTCTTAACTGACTGAGCCACCTAGGTGCCCTAAAATTTTATTTTTTAAGTAATTTCTACACCCAGCCTGGGGCTGGAACTCACGACCCTGAGATTAACACTTACATGTTCTACCCACTGAGCCAACCAGGTGCCCCCAAATGATCTGTCATGTTAACCCGCTGGATGTCACCCACCACGATTCCTTCCAGAGTTGAACAGGGGCCAATTTTATCTTGTTTTCATCATGTGTGTTAGTTTTAATTGCACGTCTGCGCTGTCTCATAATCTCTAAGCAAAGAGGATGGAATGTCCTCACCCAATTGTGCAGAATTTATCTTGAGTCCTTGGAAGAAATGCTGGTGAAGAGAGATTCCTGGGTGAGGTTGAAGAACTTTCCATCAGGTGCAAATGTGCCTTGGGCTTCACGTTACACTCCTGTGCCAATCTGGATGAAGAAGCACTTCACTTTCTAAAGCTTTTTATTAAAAGAAAATATTTTTAGAAATACTTAAATCAAAACATCGTATAACACCCATGTATTAATTCAACCATGTATTAATCACTCAGATTTAGCTGATTTAAGTACTTTTTTTTAAATTTAATTTATTTATTTGACAGACAGAGATCACAAGTAGGGAGAGAGGCAGGCAGAGAGAGATGAGGAAGCAGGCTCCCTGCTGAGCAGAGAGCCCGACGTGGGGCTCGATCCCAGGACCCTGAGATCATGACCTGAGCTGAAGGCAGAGGCTTTAACCCACTGAGCCACCCGGGTGCCCCTGATTTAAGTACTTTTACATAATAGCTTCTACTGTGATTTTAAAAATTTATTAAAAAAAAAAACTTTGTAAATACAGCACAGCTAAAGTTCTCCCCTCTACTCCCTGATCCTTGATTTTATTCTCCTTGGCAGGGGTGACCAGTCTCCTGAACTGAGTGCATAACTTTAGAAGGCACAGTTTTAAATTTTCCCACACAAATATGTCCATCATTCAGGATTATGGCAGGCACATGCAAATGAGCTGAGGTAGTCTAATAAAGGTTCTATTTGCAAATGTGTAGACTGTGATGAGGAAACTCACAGAAATGGTGAAACACCTTGGGGGAAGCAAACGAAGGGAGTCATCATCACACCGAGGCTCGGAGGGACCTGTTGGAAGTACCTGCTACAGACCTAGATAAAGCTGCCTCCTTGGAAGCCCTCTCTGCCTACTTGTGATCTACCTGATAACAGCCCTGGTGTTCAGTGACAAGTTCAGCCCAAAAGGAGGCTGTGGGCAGGTAGGGGGACGAGTTAATCTCCAGCCTCCCTCTCCTCCTACTTATGCCTCCAATTGGATGAGTCCAACTCCAGCCACAGCAAGAGAACTCCTTAATGAAATTCTTTTCTCTTTTTAAGATTTTATTCATTTATTTGGGAGAGATGGAGAGAGAACCAGCAGGGGGAGAGGCAAAGGGAGAGGGAGAAGCAGACTCCCTGCTGAGCAGGGAGCCAGGCACCGGGCTCAATCCCAGGACCCTGGGATCCTGACCTGAGCTGAAGGCAGGCATTTAACCAACTGACTGAGCCACCCAGGTGCCCCTCATCCCCCACCCCGCCTGAAGTTCTTAAAGCCTCCCAGAGCCGGAACATGGTGGAGAAGGCTGGAATGTGGATCTGGAGAGTGGAGAAATGTATTCAAAACAAAACAAAGCATTGGTTGTACAGCTCACAAAGGTACTTAAATGGTATCAGATTTTTTAAAAAGATTTTATTTATTCATCTGACAGAGATCACAAGTAGGCAGAGAGGCAGGCAGAGAGAGAGGAGGAAGCAGGCTTCCTGCTGAGCAGAGAGCCTGATGCGGGGCTCGATCCCAGGACCCTGGGACCATGACCTGAGCTGAAGGCAGAGGCTTTAACCCACTGAGGCACTCAGGTGCCCGGGTATCAGATTTTTACTTGTGCTTTTGCAGCTTGATTTTTTTTTCACTCACCATTATATTTTTGCTATTTTATCCATGCTGAACAGATGTAGCCCTAATTCATCCACTCATTTTCACTGCTCTGTAGTATCCCATCATTTTACTATCACAACCAATGCTGTAGTGAACAGGCTTACTTACAGATGGCCGACCCACATATGCAAAAACCTCCCTTGGGGAAATGCATGAAAGTGTGCGTGTTGAGTTGAGCCGATGTACACAGGAACATTACTAAGTATTACAAAACTGCCCCCTATCGAAATGACTCCAGGGTCCATGCCCACAGGCTGAGGATGAAAGCTCCCACTTCTGATTTTCCACTCTTACCACAGTGGATCAGACTTAGAAAACGTCACCAACCTAATGGCTCTGACATCATAGCTCCTTGTTATCTTAGTTTGCATTTCCCTGTTAAAGAGCACTGTTTACTTTGCTATGCCTCATAATCCCCAACAGTGACATGGAAGACAGGACAGAACAGTAATACCAGGAAGCACCTGCTAATGCTATTAATGTGCACAGTCAATGGTCATGACAAAGTAAGCCTTCGGTTGATTCCTCACGTCGAGTTTTCTACACCTAGAGCTCATGAATGCCAGAGCACAGGGGGGTGCTTTCATGAACCAACACTTGCTAACCAATTTACTCATAAGAAAGCATCTCGGGGAACCTGGGTGGCTCAGTGGGTTGAACCTCTGCTTTCGGCTCAGGTCATGATCCCAGGGTCCTGGGATCGAGCCCCGCATCGGGCTCTCTGCTCGGCAGGGAGCCTGCTTCCTCCTCTCTCTCTGCCTGCCTCTCTGCCTACTTGTGATCTCTCTCTATCAAATAAATAAATAAATAAAAAGTCTTTAAAAAAAAAAAAAGAGAAAGCATCTCAAAACAGTCTCGGTTTCCTGTGTTTTCTGACACTTTTGAAAGATTGTGTTGAAGGGCAAATCACTAGAAAATGAGCTCCAAGGTCTTTTTTTCTACATGAGAAAGAATGGGTATTTTTAAAAAGAAGGAAGAGGGACACCTGGGTGACTCTGTCAGGGTTGAGCGGCTGCCTCTGGCTCGGGTCATGATCCCGGCATCTTGGGATCGAGTCCCACATTGGGCTCCTTGCTTGGCAGGGAGCCTGCTTCTCCCTCTGCCTCTGCCTGCCACTCTGTCTGCCTGTGCTCACTTGCTCTCTCTCCCTCTCTCTCTGACAAATAAATAAATAAAATATTTTTAAAAAAAAAGAAGGAAGAAAGAGTATTTAGAAAAAAGAGGCTATGGAACAATAGGTATTAGAAAGTCTGTGTTTGTTTAATATTTTATTTTTATTTATTTATTTTGTTGAATATTTTTAAAGTTATAACATGCTTCTATGTGCATGGGATATTTTAGGAACCATTTTCTAGAAGCAAGAAATAGTTGCTTCTTGGGGGGGATGAGACTAAGAATTTCAGGCTTGGGGTGAGAAATAGATTCAGTTTCAATTATAGGGTTCTCAGCATTCTTGGGGTGCCTGGCTGACTCAGGCAGGAGAGCGTGCGACTCTTGACCTTGGGGTTGTGAGTTTGAGCCCCACATTGGGTGTAGAGATAACCTAAAAAAATAAAATTTTTAAAAAGATTATAGAATTCTTGGCATTCTTGGCTTTTGTTTTACTACCTCAAACAAATCAGAGAATATGTCTTGATTAAAATACAAATTCATGGCTTTTTCATCCCAAATATTTTTTTAAACTAGCCATTAAATTGACTATGAAGTACAGAACTATGTGAAAGGGAAATTAACCTCCTAAAATTGTAAACCAGAAATGTCAATACTTTGACCTTATATTTTCACCATCACAGATTTCCCTCTCACAAACAGTAGCCATTACGCTTTCAGTTTAAAAGTCAGTAATGGATGGAGGCCAGTTTAACATCCTGGAAAATAAGGGCACACGGCTGTCAAAGTATTGCAAAACTACTTAGAAAACTTTAGGCCAGTTTCATGTTTTTACATCAGGAAAGTAAGAACGTTTGCTGTTCCATCTATAAAACAGATAATAATGTGACTGTGCTATGTTGGAATTATTTTTTTCTTTTTTTTTAAGATTTTTAATTTTTTTATATGTTTGACAGAGACAGAGAGACACAGAGAGAGTGCAAGCAGGGGAGCAGCAGAGGGAGAGGGAGAAGCAGGCTCTCTGCTGAGCAGGGGGCCTGATGCGGGGCTTGATCCCAGGACCTTGGGACCAGGACTTGAGCCGAAGACAGAAGCTTAATTGAAATTAAATGAGCCGCCCAGGCATCCCGTACTTTTTTTTTTTTTTTCCTTTGAGAAAAGATTCCAAGGTACATTCCTCTCCTATCTCTGACACATTTACCTAGGTAGATCCAAGTTGTTTTGTCATCCTGGGTAGCCTCACGTGTGGCTACTTTATTCTCTGCGGCTGCTTCAAGGCAACCCCTTTGTATTGCTCTTGTCCTTTGTCCTCATGGAGCTTGGGTCCTCAGAGAAGGGACACACACTTCCTGGATGAGTGACAGCATTTTCCTCAGAGCAAGCAACTATCCAGATCAATCAAATCCCTTTTCCCATGGGCTCAAATAAAGAATTTCTACCTACTGAATATTAAAACAAAACAAAACAAAAACAAAAACAAAAACAACAACTTTTTTTTGATCAGTCAATACCTGAAAAAGTTGTTTTGATTTGGGGGTAAGTTGTGTGTTGGCTGACTGGTTTTCTGGGAAATGATGTAAAAAGCAATCTTATAATAGTAGATAAACTAGTTATGATGACTATTTTATACACTATTTCAGTGTACTTATAATCACATAATAATTTCTAGAGTGTTTAAAATTTGAAAGAAGTTTCATAAACTTTCTCCCCGTCTCCCTGTATCACAAGTTCTTTTGGAACTTCAAGGACAATTTTAAAATCAAAATCCATGCAGAGAAGTCCATCCAGGGGTGCCTGGCTGGCTTAGTCATAGAGCATGTGACTCTTGATCTCAAGGTTGTGAGTTCAAGCCCCATGTTGTGTGTAGAGAGTACTTAAAAATAAAATCTTAAAAAAAAAAGTTCATCTGTTCACTCATTCCTTCAATTATTCATTTATTTAATAAGTAAGTACACATCGAGTGTGAACTCTGTAACAGGTACAATTTAGGTGCTGAGGAAAAAAAAATGAAAAAGAAAACACCTACCTACTCAGTGGGATAGAGGAGATATGACATATGGATAACTAAAGACAATAAAGAACAATCAGGGCTGTAAGAGTCAGCTGTATCCAACACAATGTGTCAGTTAGCTGTTGCTATGTAACAAACAGCTCCCACATCTTTATGTGATACAGCACTAATTATTTATTTGCTTAAGGGTCTAAGACTTATCTGGCTGGGTGACTTGACTCAGCTCCATGTAATTCTCCTCTTTCTCCTGGAACCCATGGGCCAGCTTGCACATGTTCTCTTCATTCTTTCCGTAGAGGGGCAAACAGAAACACATGTGGCTTAAGGCCTAGACAGAACTGGCGCACTGATACTCCTTTCCAGATCCCATTATCCAAAGTAAGTCATATGGCTAAACCCAAAGTCAAAGAGCTGGGAAATGGTATATCATTCCTTTTGGTAATGTCTGTTGCCATTTGTAATCACAATACTCAAGACCACTGTCCCTGACAGATAGGTGATGAATTGGGGCCCCATGACCAATTTATGGTTTAGGGGGGATCTAGATACACCTTCAGCTTCATAGCTTTATCTCCTCCCGATTAACACCTGTAGCAGATGCTGTTGTTGCCCACCCATGCTCCCTCACATTGACTCCTTCAGGGAGCAAGCCTCACTTCTAGCTGCCAGGGCTTCCTCTAGCTGCCTGAGCCTACTCTGCCCACCCATGGGACAGGGAAGAGTGGCCAGGAATTGTCACTACCCCTCAGTGGCCCTTGATACCTGACTGATGGGAAGTGGCAGTGGGACACTCTTAGGGGTATTCTGCTCTGGCTCCAGAGATCCCCTGCAGACACAGGTCTAGCTCTCGGAGCCGTAGCTCCCTTGATAATTAACCCTGATTGGCTGCTTGCCCGTAGCCTCCCACTGGTCCTCCTTCTGGGCTTTCTGCTATTATCTCTCACATAGATGACTACTCTGAATCTTGGTCTCAGAGTCAGCTTCTAGGGTTTCCAAGTTAAGGATGACCAGTGCATTGGGTCATCCCAGGAATTAGAGGCCCTCAATAGTCGCTAAATGACCAGATGGCCTCAGCTCAACCACTTTGGAAATGGAAGTGGCTGGTCAGGCTAAGATAGGATTTTTTTTTTTTCAGATAAGGTATTAAACAGGCTGATTGGATAATTAATTTTTTTTAAAGAAATCCCCTTATTTTTCCTCTGACTCTAAAGGTAAAACATGACCATTAAAAATTTCAAGAAATACAGGAAAGTAAAATGAAAAAAAAGTAATCAACCATAATGCTTCACTCAGTGATGATTTATTATTATTATTATTATTATTATTAAGGAATTTATTTATTTGTTTATTTAAAAGGGTTATTTATTTTGGAAGGGAGGGGCAGAGAGAGAGAATCTGAAGCAGGCTCCCCACTGAATGTGGAGCCAGACTCGGAGCTTGATCTCAAAACCCTGAGATCATGACCTGAGCTGAAATCCAGAATTGGTCACTCAACTGACCAAGCCAACCCAGGTGCTCCTATTTATTAATTTTTAAATTTTAATTCCAGTGTAGTTAACACATAGTGTTACATTAGTCTCAGGTGTACAATATAGTGAATCAATGCTTCCATACATCACCTAGTGCTCATCAGGACAAGTGTTCTCCCCAGTTCCCATTACCTATTTCACCCACGCCCCCCTTAAGGATTTAAATCATGGCTGCTTAAATCCTACCATTTTGTCTTTATTTATCTCCCTCTGGTTTTATTGATATATAATTGAGATAACATTGAGATATAATAATAACATATGACACTGTATAAGTTTAAGGTGTATAACATACTAATTTGACTTACATATATTGTGAAATAATTACTGAAAAAGTTTAGCTAACATCCATCACCTCATATACGTACCAAAAAATTGTTTTTTTGCTCTTGGTGAGAATTCTTTGGATTTAGTCTCTTGCCAGCTTTCCTGTGTATCATACAGCAGTGTTAACTATGGTCACCATGTTGCCCAGTATATCCCCAGTACTTAATTATCTTATACCTGGAAATTTGCACCTTTTGGCCACCTTCTGCAAAGCCCCCCTCCCCCGCCCCAGCCAAACCCCTCCTGTAGGGACCACAAATCTGATCTTTTTTTTTCTGTAAGGTTGGTTGGTTTCTGTTTTGTTTTGTTTCTTTTTGGATTTCACACACAAGCGATGGCATTCTGTGCTTAGATTCTGGCTGTGCCCAGGGACTCTGATCCTAAGTTGCTTTATGCAGACACAGTTCTATGTAAACTGCTTGTAGGGCATGAGGAAGAAGTGGCTGCCGGAGCCTTACAAAACAGAAAAGGAAACTGGCTCTGTAAACAAGGCTTTCTTCGTCGAGAAACAAGAAATTACCAGAGCTGAGGGGGAAAAAAAGGAAGTTATAGAATGTAGTAGAGAAAAGTAGGAAATGAAAGTCTATAGCCTCAGCATGAAGTTTATTTAGGTGATGGGACTGTTTTTCTCAAGCTGTGAGGAAACAGATGGCTGAAGCAGGACAGATGGAGTTAGTAAGACTGACTTTTGATCGTGAGGCGGCCTGGGGTCTGGGCCATCAAGTAGGGCAGGAATGGGGTCTGGTTAGGTTTTTAATAAGAACAGAAAACACTTTGCAAAGGTGACATACTTAGAGATAGATGAAGACCAGGGAGAAACACGGTGAGAAGCCCACGCCAGGGAGTAACAGGAAAACATTAAGTCTGTGAGGGTAACAGCCTTCAGATAAGGACCTAAGTTCAAGCCCTTTCTTGGGGAGCGGAATCACAGAAAGCCTAAGGGAGGAAGTGGGGAAGGTGAGGCAGGGAGGGAGGAGAGGAAGACTTTTCAGCAGGATTTCTTGTTGTGGGAAACTGAGGCTTAGCTTCAGTGGCACTGCAGCAGAAGAAATGTCAAGCCGAACTCAGCCCCAGCTGTGGAATCATGTACAATATAGTGATTCAAGATGGTGACACAAGGTGATTCAAGTGACACAAGATGGTGGTTGGTTGAAGCCACTGCTTTTTCTTTAAGAACTAAGTAACTGATAGAGTGGGAGAAGATGATGTGATAAGCAGAACGGCCCCCCAAAGAGGTCCACTTCCCAATCCCTAGAATCTGAAAATTATATTGCATTACATGATAAAAGGGACTTGGCAGATGGGATTAAGGTGAAGGATCTTAAAACAGGGGATTATTTGGATCATCTGGGCCTAACTGGATCATGTAAAGCCTTATACGCAGAAAGCCTTCTCCAGCTGGACTCAGAGGGACATGGCAGAAGGAAGAGTAGTAGAGGTTGAAGTTACAAGGAAGATCCGGCCTACTTTCCTGGGGTGCGGGGACGTGGAAACCGTAAGTATCCCAGAAAGTCTCTCAAAGGAGCAGAGACCTGCTCTAGGCTGACAACCAGAAACTGGGACCCCAGTCCTACCACCATGAGAAACTGAACTTGGCCAACAGCCCGAATGGGCTTGGAAGCCGACCCATCCCCAGGCTCTCCAGGAGGGAACAGAGCCCTGCCAGCGCCATGATTGCCGCCTCGTGAGACTTCAAGGAAGGGACCCAGCTGAGCCATGCTATGCCTGGACTTCTGACCTACAGAACAGTGAGATAAGAAATGGGTGTTGTTTTTAGCCTCTGTGTGGCAATTCATTACAGCGCAATAGAAAACCTATACCCGATGTGTAAACTGACCACTGGCAGGCAATGTGAGCCCCATGACCTTCAAGGAGTACGCCCTAGGCCATGGGCAGAGGAGAGTGGAGAAGGCTTCTCAGAGAAGAAGGAGTTTGAGCAACGCTTTGAAGGAGCAGTGTCTTACATCAGACTTCCCCGGAACCTTGCCCCAAAGTCAAGATTTGAGGACAAGTAGTTGTTTAAGGTGATAATCCCAGAAGATACCAGCAGAGGAATGAGAAAGTGAGGCAGGGAAAGGAAAGAAAAAAATAAAAATGAATCATTGAGCAAGTGAACAGTTGCAGGCAAATAGCACTCAATCCTTCAGGGGAGAGGGGTACAGGGAAATAGTGTAGACGATGCCTGAGAACGGCCATATTGGAGGGACAATAGGACAGGAGGATGACCAACTCCTCTCATCATTGGCTGAGAGCCTTTTCTTGGGCCATTCGGTTCCTGGCACTTCTGGGTCTGTTGTGTGTGCCCAATAGCCACCAGCAACTTCAAAAGCCTCCCAGGCAGAAAGCTGCAGGTGTTGGCAGTTTTAAGTCTGGGTGGCATGAACTGAACCGCAAGGGTATCCGGAGGTATGGGTGGGACACCTACAACATCTGCTGTGAGGGGGGAGGGTTTGCCAGGCACAGACCAGAAAAGCCCTTCCCAGCAGAGGGAGATGGGTAGGCACACAGAGGTATGAAAAATTTCCCAAAGAGGGCTGTAAAGTGGGTAGTGGAGCTGGGTCTGGAGTCAGAAAAACAGGGTTGGATTCTGATTCCACCCCCTCACTAGTTGTGCCGTGTTGGGTAAGTGACTTCACCGCCCTTTGTGTTATCTAAACCACAGGGATTATCTATAGTACCTACCTGACCCCCTTGTCCCAAGGACTAAATTAGATAATGTTTTAAAAAGATAGGGTAGATCCTTACCTAACAGCGGAGACAAAAGCTAACTCAAAATGGATCAAAGATCTAAATGTAAGAGCATTCAAAGAAACCCTTCAAAGAAAACACAGGACAAAATCTTTCATGCCATTGGATCTGGCAAAGATTTCTTAGATATGACGCCAAAGATATAGGCAGCAACACCAAAAAATAGACAAATTTGGCTCCATAAAAGTTAGAAGCTTTGGCACATCAAGGAATATATTAAGTGAGTGAAAAGACAACCTACACAAAGGGAGAAAATATTTGCAAATCACCTATCTGATAGGGGTCAATATCCAGAATATAAAAAGAGCTCCTATAATTCAATAACAAAAGAACAAACAATCTAATTAAAAATGAACAAAGGACTTGAGTGGACATTTATCAAAGAAATATGAATGACCAATAAGCATATAAAAAGATGCTCAACATTACTGATCATTAGTGAAGTGCCTATCAAAACCACAATGAGATACCATCTCATACTCATTTAGGACGGGTACTATAAAAAACAAATAAAAAACCCCCACCACCATCACCACCACCACCAACAACAACAGTAATAAAAACCCAGAAAATAGCAAGGTGTGGAGAGGACATATGGAATTGGAATCCTTACGCACTGCTGATGGAATGTAAAATGGCACAGCCCCGTGGAAAATAATGTGGAGGTTCCTCAAAAAAAGGAGATAGAATTACCATATAATCCAGCAAATCTACATCTGGCTATTTACCCCCCAAAGAGCTGAAAGCAGGATCTGAAAGAGATACCCATACACCTATAGTCACAGCAGGATTGTTCACAATAGCCAAACAGTGGAAGCAACCCAAAAGCCCATCGACAGATGAGTGGATAAGTAAACTGTGATATATACATACAATTGAATATTATCCAGCCTTACAGAGGAAGGAAAATATAACACCTGCTACAATATGAATGAATCTTGAGGACATTATGGTAAATGAAATAAGTTAGTCAAAAAAAGACCAATCCTGTATGATTCCACTTATATGAGGTACCTTTCATCAAAATCATAAAGAAGGAAAGTAAATTTGTGGTTGCCAGGAGATGAGGGAAGGGGATAGTGGGTATTATGGTATGATAGGTACAGAGTTTTGATTCTGCAAGATGAAAAATGCTGTGAAGATTTATGGTGGTGATGCTTGCACAATGATATGTATATCTTAATACCACAGAACTGTACATTTAAAAATGGTGAAGATGGTACATTTTGTGATACATATTTTATTGCAGTAAAAAAAAAATTGAAAGAAAAAATAACTTAAAAGAGGGTTGGTGCCCGGCCACCCCTAGTAATGATAAAACTAGCATGGATGAATGTTGATTAGCTAGTCGTGCCCAAGAATAGAGTACCTGGGGAACATGGGTCCAGTGTGCCTATCAGGCCAGAAAGGTGAGTATGAGTTACTACCTCTGTTGTCTGTGTTTAAAAATGTGGGCTTACTTTTGGGGACGATGGAACCATAATCCAGGATTTCTGAATCCATAGGCTCCTTAGGAACAATGGATAAATTCAGGAGGTCCATCAGCATGGATAGGAAAAGAATTATCTTTAATTTCATGAGCTTCTAACTGAAATTCACCCTTCCTTTCAATGATGAATGTGGGAAACAAATCACCGTGCTGTTGGCAGGAATTAGAACCTTGTCACTAGTGAAATACACAGGCATTTCTGGATTGCAAACTCATCACTACTGCAAAATCTTGGTTTTTAGATCTGCTGTTAGATTTGAAATTTTATGCATTAACAAAGAAGCATCTGGGGCACCTTGGTGGCGTAATCAGTTAAGCGTCTGACTCCTGGTTTTGGCTCAGCTTGTGGTCTTGGGGGCATGGGATTGAGCCCTGATTGGACTCTGCTTAGCTTGGAGTCTGCTTGGGACTGTCTCTTCCTTTCCCTCTGCCCTTCCCCAATGAATAAATCCTTTTTAAAAAAGAAGCATATATAACAAACATTTGTTTATTTTAAAATATTTGGGTAACTGCATTTCAATATAATTGGTTTCCTTTGTATCCTTAGGTATTTTGTTTTATGAATTTTGAAACATTGTTCTAAAAAGGAGGTCCACACACTTCACCAGCTCTGCAATAAGTCCATGCAAAAATTTAAAAAGCAGGGCAGGGGCGCCTGGGTGGCTCAGTCAGTTAAACCACTGATTCTTGAGGTGTTTTTTTGGTTTTGGTTTTGGTTTTTAAAGATTTTATTTATTTATTGGCCAGAGAGAGAGGGGGAGAGCACAAGCAGGAGAGCGGCATGCAGAGGAAGAGGGATAGAAGCAGGCTTCCCGAGGCACAGGGAGCCTGATGAGGGACTTGATCCCAGGACCCTGGGATTATGACACGAGCTGAAGGCAGATGCCCAACCAACTGAGCCACCCAGGTATCCCCCTGACTCTTGGTTTTAGCTCAGGTCATGATCTCCAGGTCCTGGGGTCCAGCCCTGTGCCAGGCTCTGCACTCAGTACAGAGTGTGCTTGTCCCTCTCCCTCCCCATCTGTTCCTCCCCCTCTGCTCCTTCATGCATGTACAAGCGTGCTGCCTCCCTCCTCTCTCTTAAATAAATAAATAAACCAATAAAGGGTAACAAATAATCTGACACACCGTTGCATGATAGCTGCCTTAATTGAATGTGGCTGTGTTCTAGGGGTCATGATCTGGCTTGTGACATTATACACAATTATCGGATAGTAAATTCTTACAAGTAAAAGTTCTGACCATATTTGCAGACTTGAGTGATAAAGGTACATCTGTGGTCCTCAGTCCCTCTTCCACCCCACACATCGCTGTCAACAGCTGTAGCTCACGCTGGCACTGAGCCTCACGGAGCCAGAGCCAGGTTTCCTTGGGGACAGATATGCTATCTGTGGGGGATGGGGGTGGATGTGTGTGTGGGTAGAAAAAATCCCTTGGGTTTTCTGATAGCACTCTCTGACCCTCAGCAGCTGCCCTTTCTTTCCTCCTTGATAAACCTTGTGAAAACAAAAATACTGACACCCAATACCCTAGGTCTGAAGGGAAGATGGTCACCATGGACTCTTTCTGGAAAAGTAGAATTTGAACAGACATATTGAAATAAGTGATTATGTTCATGGTGAATCTCTGGGGATAAATATAAATTCCAGTTAGATTAGAAAGGGAAAGATTTCAGAGACGAGCTTATGAGGCAGAAATGCCTAGCTGTTCTTGAAATACTTTTCTGCTTCCTCCCAGAGCTTCCAGACCACATTTCCCAGCCTTCCTTGCCACGGGGCATGGGAGTGGCATGGTCACAGGATTGCGCTCTGGTGAATGGAAGGTTAGCAGACGAGAAGGGCATCACTTCCATGTTGGGCTCTTGAAAACTTCCCACAAGCAGACATCCCCCATCCTTCTATTCCTTTTGCTGCAATGTTGGTGGGCCGCATATAATCAGAAGGGTCTTTATGGGTGGAAGGACAATGGAGGCCACAGCATATCCCAGTTAAGGATGCATCTTCCCCATTAGCCCTGGGAATATGCAAGCCTTGTTCTTGCATGAATCATTGTAGCCCGGGAGGTGGATGACTATGTCATGATCTCACCCCTGGGGGGACAAATTGGTCGGTCCAGTTAGCCTCATCAAAGGAGATGGAGTATATTAGTTTCTCATCACTGCTATAATAATCTACCACAAATTTAGTGGCTTAAAATAACACAAATTCATTATCTTATAGTTCTGGAGGTCAGAAGTCTAAAATGGGAAACCCTGGGCGTAACTCAGGCTGTTGGCCAGACTGCCTTCCTTTTGAAGGCTCTAGAGGAGAATCCATTTCTTTGCTTTCTCCACTTTATAGAGACCTCTTGCATGTCATGGCTTGTGCCCAATTTCTCCAATTTTGAAGCCAGTAACATCGATGTCACGCTGTCATCTTTCTGTTCATCCTTCTGTTCATCTTATATTCAAGTTCTGTCTCCCTCTCCCACTTATAAGAACTCTGGTGATGACATTGGGCCCACTGGATAATCCAGGAGATTATAATCCCACTGGATAATCTTCCATATTGAAGTCAGCTGACCAGTGATCTTTATTCTTTCTACAACTTTAATTCCCTTTTGCCACGTAATTTAACATATTTACGGGCCCCAGGGATTGTGACATGGATATCTCTGGGGCACCATTATTCTGTACACCACATAGAATAAACACAGTTTCAATGAGATGGAGAGAAGGGTGATTTTCCGAAGGAAGAAATTCTAGGTAGACAAAAAGCTTATGTCCTCTCCCATACTTTTAGATTTAGAGGGGTGTGGGCTCCCATCTTAGTGCACTTCATCTGTGTCTTTATTAAGCATTTGTAGCAGATGTTCATGATGTCCTATATCACACCTTCTCAACTCACCTGATTTTAGAGCACCTTGGATGGTCAGTTTGCTTGCTTTGCCAACATCCTTTATAAAGCTTCCATGGAAACTACTCTCTGCTTTTACTAAGACAGTATAAGTTTCCTTGGGCAAATTCAGGTAACTGAAAAGTGCAAGGGCATTAATACCCCAAGAAGGAGAGATGTTCATCTAATGGGGGATGGAATCAATGGTTAAATGCCACAGCCTCCATCCTCTGGTGGAACACTCCCCATGTGCTTTGTCCATGGTTCTCCAGAAGGTCCCAGTGGGATTGAGCTTCGGTTGCTTACAGGAGTAACCTGCTTGTTAACACACTGCGTTGACTTTTTTCCCTTTCCTGTCTCCTTCTCCCCACTCCTCCTCCTGCTTCCTGGGATCATCTCCCCAACAGAAAACCCACACCCATGTCCTTCTCTCAGATTGTGCTTTTTGGAGGAAACCAACTAAAATTGCACTTACCCCTCCCGTTTTTATGGAAAGCCAGTGGTGCAGGGCTCTAGAGGGTAGACCCAGCACAGCTTGTTTATGGGTGTCTATTCTGACTGGATGACATCCAGTCGGTTGGTCTGTGCCCATGTCATACAAGTCATTTCCCACTTACGAGATCTGTCAGCACCATAATATAAATCACTGTCCCTGACGTGTCCTTCTTGGCTGATTATGAGGTTCTCGTTCAAGACGTGAAGGAAGTGAATATAAATATCTTAGGACACAGTACTATTGGGCCATGTGCTAAAAAGGTCTGCATTCCATAAATGGGGAGAAAAGGTTATCTGAGGTTATTTTTTTTTTTTCCCCTTCAGTTCAGACTGAGGTCAGGGTTGTTTATTTGAATTCTGGCAATAACCCTGGGAATTATTTAGGTGCCAAGGGAAACACGAGGACAGTGGACTCCAGTAACAGTGTGCTCCAAAGCACATAAGAGAACAGGCATGAACCCAGAGGAAGACACCAGGGCCTTGCCCTAGACACAACAAATGCCTGGTGACTTTTGAGGGGGTCACACATTCTGGCTTGGCTAATGCAGACATTATTTAATCTATGTGCTGGAGGGAGAGGAGACAGAAGACAGAGACACAGACTTCAAGAAGACTTTGATCATCTCTCTGTGGCCCACACCCCCTTTGCCACGAGATGCAACATCTCTTATGAAGCCGTGTTCCTCCTGCAGGTGCTGGCAGAGCCGAGAACAGGGTCCTAGCCCAGTTAGCGTGCCTGGCAGCCCCCCTCCCAGGGTCAGGGGAGCTGAGTGAGCTGAGGGAGCTGAGTCTGAGATGAAGAGCTGCATGTAGGAAGTTTAGTGGGGAGTGCTTTGGGGAACAAAATACACTTGAGGGAGTAAGCGAGGGGGGTTGGGGCAGACTGGGAAGTTAGGCAGCGATGCTGTTACTATACAGGTCTCAACCCAACCCACCCGGAGTTCTGCAGCTGAGTGGCCCTTGAGAGCCGCCTTGATTTGAGGCAATCAGTCTTTGGACTCAGGCTACCTGCAGGAGGGGCAGAGAGCGGTGGTCAATGAAGCCACCAGGGGCCAACCGTCCTGGCAACAGAGTATCTTGGGCCTGAAGTAGGGATCTTAACAAGACACCGGTGCATCTGTTACCATTACAATGTGCTACTGCCCCTGGTCCTACGAAGACCCTTACGCCCCACCCCCATCTCCAGTGACCTTCAGCCTTCCCTGGAAACAGGACGAGCTGCTTTTACCTTGCAGAAGCTAGGCGCTGGCTACACACAAAAAATAAAAACAGATTCGCATTTCAGTAAATTATCCTGGCCCTTGAGCGGAGTGTTTTAGAGCCCTCAAAGCACGCTCAGATTTGGTCTTATTTGATGTTCCCATTAAGGTTAACGTTAACAATGAACATAAATAAGGTGGGATAATTCCCATCTGACAAATGAAAAAAACAAAGTTTGGGACGCCTGGGTGGCTCAGTTGGTTGAGCGGCTGCCTTCAGCTCAGGTCATGATCCCAGCGTCCTGGGATCGAGTCCCACATCGGGCTCCTTGCTCGGCGGGGAGCCTGCTTCTCCCTCTGCCTCTGCCTGCCACTCTGTCTGCCTGTGCTCGCTCTCTCTCTCTCTCCCTCTCTCTCTGACAAATAAATAAATTTAAAAAAATTAAAAAAAAAAAAAAGAAAAAAACAAAGTTTGGAGAAAGTAAATGACTAAATGACTAGGCAGAGGACCCATCCTAGAGCCCAAGCCTCCCACCTTACGTTTCCATCCTGTGTGGGAATAAAATACGTTGAGCTGCCCCATATAAGCTTGTCGGGGAGACATCACCTCCCTCCCCTCGCTTCCCGCCATGGTCCTTGCCTCACCGCAGGGCTACTAGAAAGAATGGCAATTTAGAAAGCAGCTTCTTTACAAAGAGAACTTTCTAAAAGCTCTGTTTAAATCCAAACGCCTTAACAAAGAAGAAAGATGCCAGTGGTACCTGTGATACAAGATCCCTTTCTCCTGGGACAGCACGAAGGTCTGTGGAGGGAGGACACCAGGGAAGGTCAGGGTGTGAAGGTCAAGAAAAAAAGCTGGCCAGAAACAGCCCGTGCTTCAACTTGCTTCCTACTGAGGCAGAGCCAGTAGCCTCCAGGAGGGGCCCACCTTGCTGATGTCCTGTCCGCACCCTGAGTCCTCAGGGCGTCGCCATCACTGAGGCTGTCCTTGGTCGGTCCCTGTGGAGGAACCGGATTCCATTTCCAGGCAGGAACCCTGGTGGGGACTTGTGTGTGGGACTTGCATCAAGACACCCTGCCTCTCAGGGCTTCCCCTTCCTCACCTGAGAGGCAGATGGTGCTGGAAGAATGGATGTTGAGAGGACGGGTGACTGGAGCGTCTCGGAAGGGTTAAGGGGACGGAAGAGGGGGAGTCACACAAGTCATCTTCCTGGGTGTTGTGTGCTGGATCCTTTGAGACAAAGCCACTGACCTAAAAACCCTTAAGTAAGAAGTTCATGTATGGATATTCCCAATGATTCTGGTATGAGGTCTGGGGCTTATGTCAGCCTGTGTGTCCTGAAAAAAATTGTTCTTTTCTTAGACTGGCTGCTCTTGGCAATGTTCCCTGTCCCACTCCTGCAGCCGCCTCTGTATGCCACAGAGAGCTCCACATCTGCCACATCTGCCACAGTGGACTCCACAGCTTTGTTGCCAAAGTCCCCCACCTGGCGCTTTTTACTCAGCTGTGCAACCCCCCTCCCCCCGCTAGTAAGTCTCTGGTTACTGGAAGAAGGACAGAAGGACACCACGGAGGAGGCAGATCCTGGGAGAGGCACCTCTGCTAAAGGAAATGCTAATGGTGAAACTGGGAGCAGGAGGCTGGCCAGGGTGGAGGAAGAAGTCTCCAGGTGAGGGGGAGGGTGGAGATGAAGGTCGAGGGATTAAGGGGGCTGCAGACAAATGGGGAACCATGTTGCCACTGACCAGGATGATCGAACAGCACAAAAGGAAAGGTTAAAGAAGACAATAAACAGAGAGAGAGAGGACTACTGTGACCCGCTCAACCTATGCTCACCTTCCACTTCCCGTCTCAGAATCACAGCATCGTCACTTTGGGGTAGGGTCCACAGCCCCACAGGCAATGCCACTGCAAATGACCCTCACTGCCCGACACCCAAGCGAAACCACCACATGAATGTGGGACAGGGCAGGAAGAGAACCAAAAGCTCCAAAGCCCTGCTTTTTTCCTTAAAAGTACTTTGAAAAGGAATTCTTTTGAGTATTTTTAATTTATGCTTTATATTTTTTAACATTAAAAAACTATATGTGACACTTCATACTTACTCACTAACATTTTTGACACACATATTATATATGTGTGTGTGTGTATATATACATATATATATATATATATATGTATATATATATATATATATATACATATATATATATATATAGAACATCGTGTTGGGGGTCAGCCATGCTTAACAATCTCCAGTGAGCAAACAAGCCTTCAGAGCCTCCTCTGTCCTACTTCTGATTTGACTTGTGGTGTGACCATGTTTATTACAATCTCAAAGGACAGAAAAAAAACACCTTGTAAGAAGAAAATAAAAAACAACAACGAAAAGTCTTACTCCAAGTGTTGCATTAACTTTTTTTTGTGTTTGTTTTGGAGACCCATCTGGAACCCAGAATTAGCTTAAAGATTATTTTAAGCTGATGATATTTGAGGTCAACAGATGAAGAAAAAAGCCTCCTCGAGCTTCCCTTATCTGACTAAAATTTGCAACTTCTGTAAACCCCTAAAAGGGAGGAGTTTTAGGAAGACAGACATACCATTTACACCTGCAAGGACAAATGTTACCACAAACCTGCTTATCTTCCTTCCGTTGTAAAAACTCATTCCTCTTTCCTAAATAAACGTATTAGCTTTTCCCATGGAAGCTTTTCTCCTTCCTCCATTTCTGCTACTAAGTTAGGTGCATAGGGCTTTAACTTTAACCATTTGGCAAGTCAGCCACTTCTTCTGTTGGCTCTTATATGCATAGGAGATACACCTTTTTCTCCTTTGTCAGTTTAGTTCACAGGCCTCGGGTACTGAACATAAGAGGGTGGAAGAAAAGTTTTTCCTCCCCTATAATGTTCTTAGCTGTCCTGTAACTAGTTGGTTTTTATAAAGCGGTTTAAAAACCCAAAGATAAGGTCCACCTTCCTCCCTTTTTTGTCACTGAAGTTGCCGTTTGTTTATCTGGTCTGTTTGATGTTTGTGTAAAACAATATCCAAACAATATCCAATTAGCTGGAATCTTATTTTCCTGAATTGTTCTAACAACAACAGCAGTAGCAGCAACAACAAAAAGTAATAATAATGGATAATAATTATAGTATACTCACTATATGCCAGACATCATTCTATTGATTCATTTATCCTTATATTGATTCATTTATTCTTATAACTCCATGATACATGGAGATGCAAAAACGGAGACACAGAGAGGTCAAGTAAATTTCCCAAGGTCATTGAGCCAGGTGGCATCTCTATGGCCAGCTGAAACATCCAGACCTTATCTAGCAAGTGTCTCAGCAGTAGCCCCAAGGATATCGGATTCTAAAACCTGAAAGGTCTCCTCTTTTCCTTATGACCTTCCCATATCACAGATACACAATCCTTTCTGTAGTTCTGGTTTTTTTTTTTTAAGATTTTATTTATTTATTTGTCAGAGAGAGAGAGCGAGCGAGCGAGCACAGGCAGACAGAGAGGCAGGCAGAGGCAGAGGGAGAAGCAGGCTCCCTGCCGAGCAAGGAGCCCGATGTGGGACTCTATCCCAGGACGCTGGGATCATGACCTGAGCCGAAGGCAGCTGCTTAAACAACTGAGCCACACAGGCGTCCCTGTAGTTCTGTTTTTTAAAACATTTTCTTATTCTGGGCTTAAGGAGAATGTGCTTTCTCTTCCCCTTTGAATTCCAGGTTAATCCTCGTCCTGCAGGATTTCCTGTCTCATTTGTCCTCTTTCCCTTGTTTTGCCCTCCTCCTTTTAATAGGGCCTGTCTTTGTTTCTTTGATCTGGGTGTATCTCCTTAGTGTAGTGGGAGTGGCTCACCTGTGAAGGCTGGAACGCCCTGGAGTGCACCAGTACACAACCGTAATGCCCTTTGGTTGTTGGGGCTGAACAAATTCATGCAGGCTGTAAACTGCATAACAGTGTGGGAATCACTATACTTTTCTCCACTAGAGCACAAAAAATACTGATTCAATTGCACTGCCATGACTATGCATGTGGGGAATGAAGTCACCAAAGTAGGACGGGCTGTGGGGAGTCCTGGAGAAGGGGATGGGTAAGGCTCCAGTGGGGTAAGACTCATGTTATCACCAGTGGTCACTGAGCTCACTCAGACTCTGGGCTGGGCGAATTCAGCTACAATCTGACATGATTCAGCAATGATAAAGTGTGAACTTTATTTACTCGTGTATGAAAGTATACAGTCAGTCAACTTGTCATTCCTTTCAGTAGCAAGCAAATGCCTTCTATGTGTTTGGAATCCCCTGGGATTTGGAGAAGCAAAGACAAATAAGACCCAGGGGCTTACCTTAAGGAATTTATAGCTGAAAAAGGAAGATGGATAGAAAAAGTAACAGGTAGGAAACTCATGCACCAATCCAGGTGAAAATTCAAGATTCAAGAGTCTGAATCCTCCATAAAACCCAAGGAAGATTCATAATCAAACAAATCTCTGTTTCTCTCTTTACAGTTTCATAATATGTACCTAAAGCCTTGGGGAAATGACTTTGCTGTTTATAGGCCATCATTCTTTCTTTCTTAACGGAGTGGAAGCCCAGTTGTCTTTCCCCCTTTATATGTAGAAATAAACGGGAAACAAAGGGAGAGAGAGAGAGAGAGAGGGAGAGAGAAAAGGTCTCATACAATAGCGTACTGACCTGCTAGGTAACAGAGGTTCTTTCTCCAAGCTCCAGGACCTTTCCCATACTATAAAACCTTTCATGATTATATTCATGATGATTTTATATTCACAGCAATACTGTCGCTGGCCTGAGTCTTTGATGGATTTTCCAGCTGAGTGAGGAACTTCGTGCTACAACAACCAGAAGCCAAGTCTAGATTTCCCTGGGGAGTGAAGAAAATGAACTCCAGGAATGCCGCACCACTGATGTTAACATTGCTTCAATCTGGAAACTTCATCACTGGAGATGATGGAAGAAAGATTCTATCCCTAGCTGCGCCTTCTACTGGGAAAGTAGCATGGAACCTTCCTTTAATGATTAAATGAATGTAGTAAACCAGAGCAAACTGCAAAGGATAAAAAGCATCCATTTGTAATCAGGGGGAGCCGAGGCCAATTTTTATTCAACCGGCTTCGAGTGGGACTGTGTCAGCCTCCACTCTCTGATCGTCAGGGAGAGGAAGCTTTTGCTATCAGATGTTTTCCCAGAAGAGAACTGGTTGAACGCATAAGGAAACCGTAATGATGAAACTAATGTAAAGCTTTTTATCGTTAAGCTATAGAAAAGAAGAGGTATAAGAGGACATTCAATATGGCAAAATGAGTTACCATCCAGGCAGCAAATATATTACTGTTGGTTTCTGGATTAAAGGAGTCAAGAGGCTTAAAGCACTTAGTGCTGGCTCCTAGGAAATATTATTACATGATAGTTCTTCTTATCCCTGGAGTCCCCCATCTGTATTCATTTCCTATGGCCTCTGTGACAAATTACCACAAGTTTGGTGACTAAAACCGACACAGATTTATCAACTTACAGTTCTGCAGGTTGGAAAAGATAACCCGAGGCATAATAAAATTTTCAGAGTGGGGGCAAAAATGGGTTCAAATTGAACGGTGCCAAACCAGAAGTGCGTAGAAGCGCTCTGTGGACAGAAGCTAAGAGAAAGTCTTTTATAGGGGAAAGATGGGAGCAAAGCAGGAACGTTATATGATTGGGTGTGACTTAAGCATTTGCCTTATTTGGGAGAACCTAGGCGACTAATTAGTTTCAATTTCTTGGCTTTGAGGCATGTACAGGTCTAGGGTTTGGTTTGTTTAGGTAGGATGCTAAGGTATTAGGACCGCCTCCGTTGAATGGACTCCTGGTTTAATTAATTTAAAAGAAGTTGACCACGGGTCGGCAGGGCTGCGTTCCTTCCACAGGCTTTAGGGGACATTCTGGTTCCTTGCCTTTTCCAGATGCTGGAGCCACCTGTATTCTTTGGCCCCTGGCCCCAGTGCTTCCAAAATCATATTTTCTGTTTTGATTCTGACCCTCCTGCCTCCCTCTTATAAGGACCCTTGTGATGACGTTGGAGCATACTGGATAATCCAGGATCATCTTTCCATTTCATGAGCCTTCATTTAATCACATCTGCAAAGTCCTTTTTTTTTCCACGTGAGGTAATATATTGACAGGTTCTGAGGAGTAGGATGTGGCCATCTTTGCAGAGGTGATGGTTCCATTCACCGCCCTTCTCTCAACTCCCCCATCTGGCCTTAACGTTAGTAGCTTGTATGGGCTGAAGGGCTTCTATGTGCAGGCCTTGTGAGGTGGGTTTTAGAGACAGCAGAAATGCAGCTGGGTACACCAGACACCGTCAGAGCTCTGACTACATCCTCTCACTTTTTACCATTTCTGGGCCCAGGGGTAGAATTTCAACTGCCCACACTTACAATTAATTGCCTGAGAGTGTTCTCTGGCTGCCAGAGACTATCTTGCTCTTAAGGGGGCAGACAGCGGGGGCCAAAAAGACCAAGGGATTAATGCTCCCCCTGCCCCCAAGCAGCCTTCAATCAATAGTTGATAAAGAAACAACTCCCTTGCCCTGTGGTTGGGAAAAGTCTTAGGGGTCTCAAGGTCTATTTCCAAAGAAACCAAACCAGGACATTGGAGCAATTTAAGTAACTCGCCCAATGTCCCATGGCTAGTAAGTGACAGAGGTTGGATTTGAACCCAGATCTGACTGCAAAACTCACACTCCCAGTCATTTCTCTTGACTGGCTTCTTGCTCATTGTACCTGGGGAAGATGGCTGACATAGGATGTAATCAAGCTAGAAAGTACTCCCTTTCAGGTAACTGATTTGGAAGAAGAGAGGATTCCCAAGGGGTGGATAGAGGCTGCAATTTAGCCATCTGAGACCCAGAAGGGTTGGGGGTTGTGAATCTCAGGCCACAGCAACCTACTGAGCCCTGAGCACACTTGGGTACCACACACAGAGCCCTGGGCCAAGTGGGAGTCATTATTTTATTCTTATCTCCTTATTTTATTGTCATTAGTTTATTGATTTCCAGTTCAACTGCAGGACACAGTGACGTGGAAGTGGCTTACAAAAACACATACACACGTGTAGTTTATCTGTACTCACATGTGCTTGGGATAGTACGCATCAGGACATGGACCATGACTCTAGTTGGAAGAGGCAATTTTCTTAAATGTGGTTCTCCCAAAATGTGGCTTTCCTAGAATATGGGTTTCAGACTATAAGCTGCCCACACTATTAAAGAACAGAATGAAATAGGTAGGTTGTCTCTCTCTCTCTTCTTTAACCTTTAGAGCTGATTCTGGCACAATTTAAAGTTGGATGTCACAAGGACAAACACTCATGTGGGAGGCCAAGACTGATTTTGCCGAAGTCTTTCTATTCCCAAGAGCTGTGTCTTCTGAGAAGGCCCTTGCCTGTGGGGTTTATGTGTTTTTTTTTCTGTATTCAAACCCTGTAGTCTCTGGAGAAGAACTCTCTGGAACACAAAGAGTTACATTACCATTCAGAATATGTGAAAAAGAAGGGTTATAGTTAGGATGAGATCTTGCCATTCAGGACAACATGGATGGACTTAAAGGGTATTATGCTGAGTGAAATAAGTCAGACAAAGACAAATACTCTTATTATTTCACTTATATGCAGAATCTAAAAAAACAAAACAAATGAATAAACAAACAAAAAGCAGAAATAGACCCACAGATACAGAGAACAAACTGGTGGTTGCAAGAAGGGGGGTAAGGAGGTGGACAAAATGGGTGGAGGAGTGTGGGAGTTATCAGCTTCCAGTTATGAAATGAATAAATCACAAGGATGAAAGGTACAGCGTGGGGAATACAGTCAATGGTATTAAAATAGACAGACGGTTAAAAAAAAAAGGGTCATATTCGGAATATTGCAAGGCTGCCCATGTACCTGGCACTGTGTTGGATCCTGCTCTGTGTGGGATGCCATTTGGTTCTAATCCCGGTTTTGTTACCAGCTCACGGTGTAAAACCTCAGGGGATCTACTCAACCTCCCTGTCAGTTACCTGATCAGTGAAACAAAGTTGGTATTACAGTTGTTGGCTGCATCCTGAATGGAAAGCCTGCAGAATGGCTCATGCTGATATATTCTTGGTGGGTTAATCTACCTCTACAGCTGGACTGTCTCAGAAGTCTAAAAAATATATGCATTTAAGAAATTGACACGTTACTGACTTTTTCTGTCCTTGGCATCCTGGCGAGTCTTAATTCTGGTTTTCTCTTCTATAATTGGTTTATAAACCATGGGCTCTTGAATCTGCCATGAAAACTTTATATATCATGTGTTGTAGTATATATACAAATAAATATTATATTATATACTATGTGGGGATGCATAGCATTTATTAAAAAATTGTAATGCAGATTTTATTCAGAGTATCATTGACTCGATTTAATTGTTAACAATTTGGCAATACCAGTACTCTTCAGTGACAACCGAGAGATATAAAGTCAATGCCACGTTACCTGACCACTCTTCCTGACTTTATTTTTATGCTTTTATTTTTAATGCATCCCATGTGGGGCTCTAACTCATGACCCCAAGATCAAGAACCACATGTTCCATCAACTGAGCCAGCCAGGTGCCCTGACTTCTTTTAATCCTAAATTGGGTTGTAAAGGGCTGAATGAATTCTTCTTAGGAAAGATGAACCAATCTAACTTTATCCTGAATTCAGTAAAAAATCTTGAACTCTTATTCTAAAAATTTTGACTTCATCTTGACCAAAGACTTTGGGATTAAATGTTTTCCCCACCAGGGAGATTTCAAAGGAATTATGTGGGGAAAGAGAACCACACAGGAAATGTTACCGAATAAATCACCATCCCCCCTGCTCTCAGGCTGCGATTTCCCAGAGATCCCTAAACCTGACCGAGTGTTAGAACTTGGCCTAGGGAAACAGGGGCCGTATGGGATGTTAGAAGATGGTGGCATCATGAACGCAGTGCTTAGAATACAGTGGTAAAAGGCAAAGGGAGGGAAAGATTGCAAGGCCAACTGCCCTAAAGCTGTTAAGGGAGGCTTCAGAAAACTTGGGAATTTGAGAATTCTACTCCCTTACATGGTAAGCTGCAAGAGGGGTTGACCCCTTCCTACTGCTGTGACCCCGGTCAGATAATATTTGCCTGGAACCAACTCAGTCCATTAAAAAAGGAGATGTGTGCACTAATACAGCGCATGCTAATTTGGGGGGTATAGGCAGCTGTTGTACCCAGGCTGGGACGTAGCTGTCCTTCGTGAAAACAGAGGGGTCTTTCTGGCCTTCCCACCATATGCAGTAGGTGTCCTTTTGTTGACCCACCCCACGGATGGGAGCTGATAAATCAGCATGGAAGCAATCCAACTGCTCAACTCCGTGTTCGCGAAAGAACCCAAGTCATTCAAGGTTAACCTAAAACAGAACACCCATGTAACGTGAGCAGCACGGAAAAAAGCATGCATTAGAGAAGGAGGACAGAATGAATAAGATACCCCTGGCTGGCAACCCTGCACAGACTTCCAGGAACGAGCAGGCAACAGCAGGCTCAGAAATGCCACCGATATCTGGCAACTCACCTCCCCCCGAAGCCCCAGAGACTCCGTGCTTCTCATTGGCTTTTTGTGTCACCAAAACCCGACTCTTACAATAACACCGGTTTCTGAAGAGAAATTGAATATAATCCCTTCCGTTAATATGGGGATGTGAATCTACAGAGTGTGAACTCAGAGAAGGACTGGCAACAAGGGAAAGAGGAGGGGACGAGGCCAGCCTGGGTACCCACAGTGGCTTTGTTGGTCAGGCTGCTTAGATGGTATTTTATTCTTTTGTTTATCATCGGAGATTGGGCATGGGCGGTCTAGCCTTTATTCTAATCTTCCGTTTTGTTTTTCTTAAAACCTGCTACGTGTCTTTCGTCCCCTAGAGTCCTAATAATGGATGTTGAAGTTGGCAGGAGTATATATAACAAGTCGTTGTCATTTTTGGAAAAAATGTTTAATCAAAGCAAACTGGATCGGCTCACTAATTTTTAGGTATTATACTCTAATAGCTATAAAAACACGTTTACTTTATTTATTTTTTTAACACATTTACTTTAAAAACAACAACAACTTGGGGAGCCTGGCTGGCTCAATTGGTAAAGAACACAACTCTTGATCTTTGATCTTGGGGTCATGAATTTGAGTTCCACACTGGGAATAGAGATACTTCCTTTCTTTCTTTCTTTTTCAGAACACTTCTTAACAGTGTTTTTCTTTTCTTTTCTTTTTAAAGATTTTATTTATTTATTTGACAGAGAGAGAGAGAGCGTGCACACAAGCAGGCGGGAAGGGCAGAGGGAGAGGCAGAAGCAGGAGAAGCCCCACGTAGGACTCGAACCTAGAACTTGGGGATCATCACCTGAGCTGAAGGCAAAACCTTAACCAGCTGAGCCACCCAGGTGCCTCCCGAAAAGAGAGTACTTTTTTAAAAATTAAGAGGATCTTTAAAAAAATAGAAAATAAATAAAACCAAACTTGCATTTATTTTTTTAAGGATTTTATTTATTTATCTGAGAGAAAGAGAGGGAGAGAGCATGAGCAGAGGGGAGAGGCAGAGGGAGAGGGAGAAGCAGGTTCCCAGCTAAGCAGGGAACCTGACGTGATGTGGAGCTCGATCCCAGGCCCCTGGGATCATGACCTGAGCTGGAGGCAGATGCTTAACTGACTGAGCCACCCAGGCATCCCCCTAATTCTATATTTTTAAGACCTTCCATGACATTATTATTTTCGTTTTGCACATGGAATGTTTATTTAGGCTTACATGGCTTCTCTTTCCCTAGGCTTTGACATTTGTTCTTACCCTTCAACATCATCAAAATCACAGCTCAATCCTCTAGCTGTTACTTTCAGATCAACAAATGCTCTAGGGGCAAAAACAGTTCTGAGCACCATGTTCCTGTTTCTAGATTATTGTCTTACCTTAGATTTTGGCTCGGTAATTCTTTACTATCAACTCACTAATGATTTCAGTCTATATTTATACATCAACCTGCTTTTAAATTGTATGCAATACAACCGTTAGCTTGAATTACCTGGCCACCCTTAGCAGAAACAAAGTCAAAAATTTTTTTAGCACAGATCTTTACCATTGTGAGATTTTTGGAAATTAAATGTTTGTAAGAGGATTCCCACTGTGCAGCTCTCTCTATATACAATTCTCTGGTTATAGATCCTGTGTCTCCCAAATTTTCCTACCACTAAATCTCCAGCCACCTTCCTCATGATCTCTGCAGCATTCCACAGTGCAACCATTTCTGATTTGTCTATAAGAATAGCAGAGGTAACAACAAATAATGGTTTCCAACTGCTTGAAGGTTATGATCCTTCTTTCTTCTAGAAGAATAGAGGGTCTTGGGTGAAGACTGGCAAAATAAGCATAGACTCAGCACAGAGATAAAAATACAGGCGCGGTAACAGCACATATGGTTTTTCTCTGTCTCTGATCTCATCTCTTCCGGCAGTGGGCAGGAGTAACTTAGGCTAGTGCACAAACATAGCTCCCGGGCAGTGTGTACTATTACTCCTCAGCCCCACCCTCAACGCACTGTGGTTTCCTGTGCTTTAATGTGCACCAGGGCCTCTGATGTTTTTAAACCACTTCTGCTACCTTTGCTGCTGGTGCCACTGTTACCATGGTTACAGCCAAGCTCAAGTGATACCTGGACCAGATTATCCTCTAGGCGATTTCCCTCCCTGTTCCAACCTGGCCAAAGACACCAACCACATCCTTTGTGGCCCGTCCATGCCCTTGGTGAAGAATTGATATAGGAGTCAAAGTTGCCCAAGAAGCAGGAAAACTTCCTTCCCCTGCCTTTGTCTCACACTCTGCAACATGGATTCCAAAGAAGTTTAGAAATGAAAATCACGGGGCGCCTGGGTGGCTCAGTGGGTTAAGGCCTCTGCCTTCGGCTCAGGTCATGGTCCCAGGGTTCTGGGATCGAGCCCCGCATCGGGCTCTCTGCTCAGCGGGGAGCCTGCTTCCTCCTCTCTCTGCCTGCCTCTCTGCCTACTTGTGGTCTCTGTCAAATAAATAAAAATAAAATCTTAAAAAAAAACATTAAAATTATTAAAAAAAAAAAGAAATGAAACTCACAGTGGGACACTGTGCTCACCCTACAAGGCTGGCAAGATCGAAATGTCTGGTAAAAATGTCAGAAAGGGGGACGCCTGGGTGGTTCAGTTGGTTAAACCACTGCCTTTGGCTCAGGTCATGATCCCAAGATCCTGGGATCAAGTCCCTCATTGGGGTCCTTGCTTGGCAGGAAGCTTGCTTCTCTCTCTGCCTCTGCCTGCCACTCTGCCTGCTTGTGTGCGCTATCCTTCTCTCTCTCTCTCTCTCTCTCTCTCTGACAAATAAATAAATAAATAAAATCTTTTTAAAAATGTCAGAAAGGGGACGCCTGGGTGGCTCAGTTGGTTAAGCGGCTGCCTTCAGCTCAGGTCATGATCCCAGCGTCCTGGGATCGAGTCCCACATCGGGCTCCTTGCTCGGCAGGGAGCCTGCTTCTCCCTCTGCCTCTGCCTGCCACTCTGTCTGCCTGTGCTCGCTCTCTCTCTCTCTCCCTCTCTGACAAATAAATAAATAAATAAAAATTTTTAAAAAATGTCAGAAAGGTGGTACAGAAACAGACATTACATGTGGAATAGAAACTGATCATCTTTTGGGAGAGTAATTTGGTCATAGCAATCACAATTTACAATGCCCATGCCATTTGATTTTGCAAATTTATCCCCAGTTTATTCTTTAATACTTGCGAAGATGACGCCTGCCCAAGGATAGTCAGTGCAGCGGTGGTTCTCAGTCAAGGACCTGAAACGATGGTAGAGCCCATACTACATGGCCTTCCCATATTCCTTGGCTAACCTTTGAGTTCACTGGCAGCCAGGGTGGAAAGTTCTGCTTACACTAACAAAACGGCCCACCTCGAGCCACCTGCAATGCCCTCGGGAGCGACTTCTAATCCCAGAGGATGAAAGATAGTGCATGTCTCCGTTTGCTTGCACTCCCCTGACAAAATACCACAGACTGTGTGGCTTAAAAAAACAGACATTTTAGAGACAGGCAAGTCTATCTAAAAACAAACAACCAAAAAATTCAACCTCTCCCACCCCCACCACCAACACAAAACCAAATTAATTTTCTCACAGTTCTGGGCACTGGAAGTTCAAGATCAAGTTCAAGATCAATTTAGTTTCTGGTGAGGGCTCTGTTTCTGACTTGCAGGTGGCCACCTTGTCCCTATGTCCTCACATGGCCTTTCCTCAGCAAGTACACAGAGACGGAGAGGAGAAGGAGTGAGAGAGAGAGACAGAGCAGGCTCCCCTCCTAGAAGGACACTAATCCTGGACACTTGGGTGGCTTAGTCGGTTAAGGGGCTGTCTTCAACTCAGGTCATGATCCCAGGGTCTTGGGATTGAGCACTTCATCAGGCTCCCTGCTCAATGAGAAGCATTTTTCTGTCTCTCCCTCTGCCTGCTGCTCCCCCTGCTTGTGCTCTCTATCAGATAAATATTTTTTTAAAAAAGATTTTATTTACTTATTTGACAGAGATCACAAGTAGGCAGAGAGGCAGGCAGAGAGAGGAGGAAGCAGGCTCCCCACTGAGCAGAGAGCCCGATGTGGGGCTTGATCCCAGGACTCTGGAATCATGACCTGAACCGAAGGCAGAGGCTTAACCCACTGAGCCACCCAGGCGCCCCTCAAATAAATAATATCTTAAAAAAAAAAGAAAAAAGGACACTAATCCCATCAGAGCAGGGCCCCGCTCTTATGACTTCATTTAACCTTAATTACTTCCATAAGGGCCCCGTATCCAGATACAGCCACACTCAGGGTTAGGGTTTCAACTTGTGAATTTGGGGGGGGGGATATGGGCAATACAGACATTTAGTCCATAAAAGTGCATAAAACCCCCCAGCTCCCTCTGAGTGCTGTTTTTTGAGGCATGTTTTCTTAGCATGGCTTCTTACATGGTTTCTTAGCATGTCCCTAGTGGAATTGAACCCAGTTTTGCCTGAAGTTATGACTTACTTATTCATTTACTCTTTCATGGCTTTTCTCTCTCCCCTTTCGCTGAGCTTCCTGGAGTCACCTCCTGAATAAATGACCCACATTCAAGACTTTGTCTGGTTACCAGACAGAGAACCGGTTCCTAAAGCAGGTTGAGCCGCTTGCCGCTCAAAATCAATACTTGAGAAACAAGGGATGGTGGGAAGGGAAAAGTTGTTTTATTCCCTAAGCCAGCAACCTAAGAAAGTGGTGGACTAATGTCTCAAAGATCATCTTCCTCATCCAGGGGGAGCAGGAGGGTTTTAAAGGGGAAGGCACGGGGAAAGGGAGGGGAGCTACATGCAGGAGAAGCAGGTGTCTGGGTTGTTAGTCCTATGTTGGCATGACCCTGAGCAGACTTGCTGGCCTGCCAAGCAGCTGTTTTCGAATGCCGTCGGGCTTTATCTTCTGGGAAAGTCTGGTCCTGCACTCCTCAAGGCCAATGGTCTGCAAATCTCAAAGTAAGTCGGTTCTGCTACAGATCAAGCAACTCAACTCAGGTCATTGAGCAAGGAGAGCGTACTCTTTTTTTTTTTTTTTTAATTTTTTTAAAGATTTTTATTTATTTATTTGACAGACAAAGATCACAGGTAGAGAGGCAGGCAGAGAGAGAGGGGGAAGCAGACTCCCTGCTGAGCAGAGAGTCCGATGCGGTGCTCGATCCCAGAACCCTGGGACCATGACCTGAGCCGAAGGCAGAGGCTTTAACCCACTGAGCCACCCATGCGCCCCAGGAGAGCGTACTCTTGAAGCAAGCTAACCTTCATTTGGGTTGGAGTGCTGTTGGTCTCAGGGTCTGCTTCTGGGAGAACTCAAACTGAGACAATGTTTCATATAACCAGAGGTTTGAACCCAAAGTTATGCCAGAGGCACTCAGGGCTGTGGATGTCCTTCATTCCCAGTACTGTGCCGAGAGCTGTTATTTTGTTTCCTGGCTGTGTTCATCCTGCAGATTGGAGTGGAGAGACTCTGGAATTAAGACCACCCTGGAAAGGAAGTGAGGCAGGGATGAGGAGGACAGTCTGATCTGCAGCAACTGGGGGCCCATTCTGGAAGGCGAAATACCGTATCCACCGAGCACATCAGAGACAACAAGTGGGACTCCAATCTGCCAGGAACAGGGAGCTTTCCCAAAGACCAGTTGAACACAATTACTAAGAAGCCTCTGAAGCCAGGCAGGGTTTGGAATTTCAAATTATGTTCACCCTGGCAAACTGTTGTTGGAAAGCTGGTGTTAGAGCATTGCAACCAAGGGTGTTCTAATTTTTATCATCATTTTTTTGTTTTTTGTTTTGTTTTGTTTTTTAAGTGGGCTCCACACTGGGTGTGAGGCCATGAACTCACGACCTGAACTCACGACCCTGAGATCAAGACCTGAGCTGAGAGCAAGCATTAGATGCTTAATTGACTGAATCACCCAGACTCCCCATGATTTTTTATCATCATTGATTAATTGTGCCTATCCCTCAATTTTATATGAATGAAATAACTCGGCGTCACCATTTTGCGTGTGGCTTCTTTTGCTCAGTACAGCACTTGTAAGATTCAACCACCACCTTGGGCGCCTGGGTGGCTCATTGGGTTAAGCCTCTCCCTTTGGCTCAGGTCATGATCTCAGGGTCCTGGGATCAAGCCCTGCATCGGGCTCTCTGCCCAGCAGGGAGCCTGCTTCCCTTCCTCTCTCTTTCTCTGCCTGCCTCTCTGACTACTTTTGATCTCTCTCTGTCAAATAAATAAATAAAATCTTTAAAAAAAAAAAAGATTCAACCACCTTGTTGAGTGTATACTGACCATATGTTAAGAAGCCTACTAAAAGCAATCCAAAATTGATTACAAAGGTAAACCATAAAAATTTTATTCCTTTCATCTCTCATATCAAGGGAAAGAAATATAAGTAATCCAAATAGCATATGCCATATAAGGAAATGTTATGACTTTCCACATCATTTTATTATTATTATTTTTTAAAGATTTTATTTATTCATTTGAGAGAGAGGGGTGGAGCACACAGCAGGGGGAGAGGCAGAGGGAGAAGGAGAAGCAGACTCCCCGCTGAGCAGGGAACTGGACACAGGCCTCAATCCCAGGACCTGGAGATCATGACCCAAGCTTAAGGCAGATGCTCAATCATCTGAGCCACCCAGGTGCCTTATTTTTTTTTTTTTAAACATTCTCAGAGACTCACATTTGTATAGGAAATGAGTATAGTCACGGCTCCCCAGATCCCTCACTAGCTGATCTGATCTCTAGCTCAGGGGGAGAAAGAATTCCTGCCCTGGTAACTCCACAAAGACTTTTTAAAAAATTTGTTACTTTATATGTTGCCTCCAAGTTTCAATTTCTCAGGATCTTCTCACCTCTTATAATCATGAATAACTGTTTATAATTATACTATCATCTTTGAAAAATTCTCACAGTATGCACGTGTGTGGCCCTTGGGATGAGAGGCCATTCAGTATTATTTATTGGTTAAATCTGCTACGGGCTTCTACCCTGTCAATCAACCTTGCCATTTAGACATTTCTGTCCTTTGGTCATAAAGAAGCTTCACAGAAATTAAAAACCTTCTATACAGCTAAAGAAGCCATCAGCAAAATGAAAAGGCAGCCTACCGAATGGGAGAGAATATTTGCAAATCAAAATATATAAAAGAACTCATACAAAATATATAAAGACCTCAACATGAGACAGGAATCCATCAGAATCCTAGAGGAGAACATAGGCAGTAACCTCTTTGATATCAGCCACAGCAACTTCTTTCAAGACATGTCTCCAAAGGCAAAGGAAACAAAAGCGAAAATGAACTTTTGGGACTTCATCAAGATCAAGATCAAAAGCTTCTGCACAGCAAAGGAAACAAAAACAGTCAACAAAACAAAGAGGCAACCCACGGAATGGGAGAAGATATTTGCAAATGACAGTACAGACAAAAGGTTGATATCCAGGATCTATAAAGAACTTCTCAAACTCAAACACACAAAACAGATAATCATGTCAAAAAATGGGCAGAAGATATGAACAGACACTTTATCATCCAATGAAGACATACAAATGGCTATCAGACACATGAAAAAATGTTCATCATCACTAGCCATTAGGGAGATTCAAATTAAAACCACATTGAGATACCACCTCACACCAGTTAGAACCGCCAAAATTAGCAAGACAGGAAACAACGTGTTTTGGAGAGGATGTGGAGAAAGGGCAACCCTCTGACACTGTTGGTGGGAATGCAAGTTGGTGCAGCCACTCTGGAGAACAGTGTGGAGGTTCCTCAAGAAATTAAAAATAGAGCTTCCCTATGACCCTGCAATTGCACTACTGGGTATTTAACCCCAAAGATACAGATGTAGTGAAAAGAAGGGCCATCTGTACCCCAATGTTTATAGCAGCAATGGCCACGGTTGCCAAACTGTGGAAAGAACCAAGATGCCCTTCAACAGACAAATGGATAAGGAAGTTGTGTGGTCCATATACACTATGGAGTATTATGCATCCACGAGAAAGGATGAATACCCAATTTTTGTAGCAACATGGACAGGACTGGAAGAGATTATGCTGAGTGAAATAAGTCAAGCAGAGAGAGTCAATTATCATATGGTTTCACTTATTTGTGGAGCATAACAAATAACATAGAGGACATGGGGAGATGGAGAGGAGAAGGGAGTTGAGGGAAATTGGAAGAGGAGGTGAACCATGAGAGACTATGGACTCTGAAAAACAACCTGAGGGTTTTGAAGGGGCGAGGGGTGGGAGGTTGGGGGAGCCGGGTGGTGGGTATTAAGGAGGGCACGTATTGCATGGAGCATTGGGTGTGGTGCAAAAACAATGAATACTGTTACGCTGAAAGAAATTTTTTAAAAAATCCTTAAAAAAAAAAAAGAACTCATACAGCTCAATAACAAAAAACCAAACAATCTGATTAATGAGTGGACAGAGGATCTGAATAGATATTTTTCCAAAGAAAACAGACAAATTGCTAATGGGTACGTGAAAAGGAAGCAAGGGAAACATGGAAATCTAGATCTTTAAGACTATAGTTAAGCTGGGGAAAGGCCTACACATGATTTCAGTATTATTTAAGGACTTCTGCTTTACAGGAGACATCCTAATTTAAACATACATTTGTAAATTATATATATATTTTATATATTTATATACATGTATGTATCATTTATAAATGTATTATACATACATAATAATGGTTTATTTTTCAAGGTGGGCTTTAGAATTCAATCATCAGCCTTGATTCCTGTCTGCTACTTTCTCTTTGGGCAAGTTCCTCACCCTCTTTGTCTTTGTTTTCTCATCTGTAGAGTGGGAGAACCACCACTTGTCTTTCAGAGTTACTGGATTAAAAGAAGTAATTACTCTTAAGGTTCTTTGGGCAGGTAGCACTTTTCAAAGATGGCTGAACAATAATCCTGTCTTACTTATTTCTCTACAGTGGGACCTCACCACTCCCTCATCAAGAGGTACAGTCCAGGGGCGCCTGGGTGGCTCAGTGGGTTAAAGCCTCTGCCTTCAGCTAAGATCATGGTCCCAGGGTCCTGGGATCGAGCCCCGCATCGGACTCTCTGCTCGGCGGGAAACCTGCTTTCTCTTCTCTCTCTCTCTGCTTGCCTCTCCGCCTACTTGTGATCTCTCTCTCTGTCAAATAAATAAATAAAATCTTAAAAAAAAAAAAAAGGTACAGTCCAGTTACCTTCCCTGTGAATGGGGGTGGGATGGGAGTTGTGGCAGCTTCAACCAATGGCACACTAGAGTGGTGATGCTGTTTGGCTTCTGAGGCTGGTTCAGAAAAGGCTATGCAGTTTCCACCTTGTTCATTGGAAAAACCACTCTTGGAGCCTTGGGCTACCACGTAAGAGTGCTGACAATGCCACAGCTGCCTTGGGCAGCACATAGCAAGGCCACAGGTAAGCCCTCTCATTGACAATCCCAGTCTTTGAGTCAACCTAGCCCAGAAGTCAGACAGGTGAGTGAATGGAACTCCAGAGGATTCCAGACCCAACTGTCCAATCACACCAGCCTTCAGTCTTTCCAGCAGAGACTCCAGACATCAGAGAGCAGAGGCAAATCCCTCCCATTCTACCTGAAATCCTGACCCGGGTTACTTGCAAACAGAATAAAATGGTTGTTTTCAACTGCTAGAATTAGAGATACTTTTTATGCAGCAATAGTAATTGCTAAAGCAATATATGACACATAGCTAAAGAAATTCATTCTTTTCTTCTTTCCTTTCTCAGCTAACTTATTAAGATGCGAAGAAAGGATCTGATAATGTTGGGCATCTATAAGGACAACAAATTGAAAAGTAACTAAAACAGATATTACATATCTGTTTTACATACATACATATGCCGCAGACAGAGGCAGAGGCTCACGGTCTAGACAGAGAGTCATTCCTGGCAAAGCTGCAACACATTTCATGTCAGCAGGCACGTGCCCAGAATTCAGAGCTGGGCAAAGCTGACCCAGGAAAGTGTGGGTCAACATGTCACAAGTCAGCAGGGAACTGGTCCCTGGTACTTGCCAGCCTCCTTAGAAGGACACACTTGGGTAAAGGGAAAGACTTCGTTTTGGCTAATCCTGGGACATGGAGTGTTGAGATGCAAGGGTGGGTAAAAGAAGGAAGGAGGATGGACTGTAAGATTCAACTCAAGATGAAGTAACACCATAAACTATTCCCCAACCGAAAGAGCATGGCACACGCGTCTTGCTTGGGGTGGTTGCTGGTATCCAAGGTCATCAAAACCAAGGGGTGAGACCAGCATGTGTCTTTATAGATGGTGAGTCTGCCCTGAAATAAAACATAGGGCTGTCTTGCAACTCCCAGTGTATTTCCCAGAAGGAAACTGACGTCACATGCAAACGGGGTAATCGAGGAGAGTTTCATAGGCTATTTACCAAGATGTGGATGGTTCAGGGAAACCAAAGTGGATGCTGCAGTGCAGTGAGAATAGCCAGAGTGGGGAGCCCTCCCCAGGGGAGGGTGCCTAAAGGGTCAACAGGAAGTCACAGTTATAGTTAGAGAGTGGCAGCCTCTGGCTTTCAGCAGAAGAAGGCAGCCAATCTAGAGCAATGATCATGGAGGACTCCAGGACAGTAAGCTCTCCAGCCTTACTCTCCCTCTGCCATTACTCAGCTTGGCTGAATCCAAAGGGAAACCAGAAGAAGGGGCCCACTGAAGTAGTCCACAGGGACTTCTAGCAGCCTTCTAGGGCATAGGACAGAAAGGTCAAAGGTAGAAACTGGACTCAGAGGGGCAAAATGTAAGATACCCAGTATATGATGTGGTCTGCACATCCAATTCAGGGTAACACTCCTGGGCTGCAACAGAAGGACAATAAGGATCCCCGGAGGAGAGGTGGCTGGTAAGGGCTGAGCATGGGGTTCCAGTCCTGGCTCTGAGGCCCCCTCCCCACCTCCCTTCCACTATGCAGGAACCACTTTATCAGATGGAAATCAGGGTTAATCAACTGGGACCATGCAAACAAGATTGGGACATCCAAAGTCCAGTAGCCTAACCATTCATGCAGGGTCTCTTAAACTCAGCACTATTGATATTTGGGGTCAGATAATTATTTGTAGGGGGCTATCATGTGCATGACAGGATATTTAACAGCTTCTCTGGGCTCCACTCTCGAGATTCTAGTAGCAACACTCTATCCAGCTGTGACAACCAGAAGTGTCTCCAGAACTTTCCAATTGCCCTCTAGAGGCAGAAGTACTTTTGGGTAAGAATCACTGCATTTGTCCATTCAAGAAATATTGAAGGAGATATTGATCATATGGCAAACATCATGCTTCTCTTCCTGGGGCAGGGGAGACACCGTGTGCCAGTGGGATGTGGTCCTTGCTTTCTCAAACTCGTAGTCTAGTGAGGGAGGCCAACGTTAAATGCAAAGTTACACTTTTGGGGAAAGTTACATTTAATAGAAAACCTGTATGACCTTTGCAGGCAGGTGCCAGTTCTAGAATAAAACACATAGACATGGAAATACCAGGCTGTAGGGGGAATTATTTTTATTGACCCTTAACTTTTTTTAAAGTTTAGTTTTTCTTATACCTTGAATCTCCAAATACCACACACCTTGATGCTGAAATTTAAATAACATCTGTTAAAATCCCAAAGTGATTGTGGCAGGTGAAAATGGCTGCAATTTGTTTGCCACTCTTTTTTCTTTTTTAAGATTTTATTTTTAAGCAATTGCTACGCCCAACGTGGGACTCAAACTTACAACCCCCAGATCAAGAGTCACGTGCTCTACTGATCAAGAGTCGCCCCTCTTTGCCATTCTTATCACTAAGAAGTAAGAAGGTACTTTCCTGGAAACTTGAACGCCTTTGTGCCTGGCTTGACCGATAGAACGCAGTGGAAATGATGCTGTGTGGCTTCCAAGCCTGTCACAAGGAAATTTACTCTCTGAGAACATGCTTGGAGAACCCTGGCCACCATGTAAGTAGTCCAGCTATCCTGTTGAAAAGGAAGAAACTGTGTCCAAGCTGTGGATAGTGTGGAGACTAAAGTCAGGTAGAGATGCCTGGGATGCCAGTTGTGTAAGCGAGAAGCCATTTTGGATGTTCCAACTAAGGGAGCTTTTAGCCTTCAAGTGGCGCTGCCTGAACCACCACCTGACTATCGCCACATGGGAGTCCTCAAATGAAACCAGCAGAAGAACCACCCACCTGATCCCAGTTAACTAACAGATCCATGAGAGGTGATAAAATCATTGCTTTCAGCTGCTAGTTTGGGGATGGTTTGTTATATAAGCAGTAGATAACCAAGACAGTCCTTAAAGTGTTACTGAACATATGGATGGAAATAATCATCGGGGGTATCTGGCTGGCTCAGTTGGTAGAACATGCAACTCTTGATGTAGGGGTTCAAGGCCCAGGTAGGGCATAGAGCCTATTAAAATAGTAGAAATAATCATTCATCTGTTTATCGCATAGATAACAGTTGTGTATGCAAATGGAGAAGGTATATCAGTTAGGATTCTTTTGGGACTTAGTAATAGAAACCCAACTCTAACTGCTTAGGGAGAAGTTGGAAAGTTTTGGCTCAGGAAACTCAAGGAAGAGTTAATTCATCCAACTTCAGGAGTATCAGGAATTTTTTTTTTTAAGATTTTACTTATTTGTTTGTTAGAGAGAGAGAGAGTGCACAAGTAGGGGAAACAGCAGACAGAGGGAAAAGCAGGCTCCCCGCTAAGCAAGGAGCCCAATGCGGAACTCAATCCCAAGACCCTGGGATCATGACCTGAGCCAAAGGCAGATGCTTAACCTGAGCCACCTAGGCATCCCAGGAATGATGTTTAAGTACTTAAATGCCACCAGGGAGTTTTCTAGCCATCTCTCATTTCTACTTCTTTATGCTGGCTTTATTTCTATCCACTGTGGTCTAGCATTGCCTTCTTAGTGGGAAACACAGCTATGAACAAATCCCCAGTTTCACATCTTACAAATGCTACTACTTTTTTCATATATGCTCTTTGAAAAATTGCAGGGATGAAATCCGATTGACCAGACTTGGGTCAGTCACCATTTTCAGAGCCAATCAACTATGGCTGAGAGAGGAAAGGGAAGGAGGAAGGAAGAACCATGTAAGAAAGAGCAGCTTCCCACATGGCCGTGTGGGTTGGTAAGGATGGGTGTCAGTTAACTTTTGTTATACTATAAACCACCTTCAAACAGCAACCGTTTTAGTTGCTCACAATTTTGCTGGTCAAACCGGCATTTTGTTTGCCTGCGTCTGCTGACCTAGGGATGGATGGACTAGAATGGCCTCACTCAATTGTCCGGTGGTTGGTGAGGCTATTTGATTTGGGGATGGTGGTATGAGCAATGTCTGGTGCTTGGTTTGAGATCAGCTAGGGTGACAGGATGAACTGGCCACATGTCGTTCATCATCTAACAGGCTAACTTGGGCTTGTTCACGTGATGGAGTAAGAGCACCCAGCAACAAGTTAAGCCCCAATGCAATGTATTTTTCAAACCTCTGTTTGCATCCCATTTGCGAACATCTTAATGGACAAAGCATGTTACATAGCCAAGCCCAGATTCAAGTCACCTAAAAACCTCCATCTCTCTCTCTCTTTTTAAAGATTTTATTTTTAAGTAGTCTCTACACCCAACGTGGGGCTTGAACTTATATCTCTGAGATTAAGAGTTGCATGCCCTATTGATTGAGCCAGGCAGGCGCCCCCTAAAACCCCCCCAAAACCCTCTATCCCTTGATGGGAGAAATTGTAATATATTGAGACCTTTTCTTCCCCAAATCTATGACATCATGCGTGCGCACGTGCGTGCATGTGTGTGTGTGTGTGTGTGTGTGTGTATGTAGGGGGAGGAGGGTCGTGAGAGTGAGGTGAAGGTGATTTTTGGTGGAGTGCTGTAGACAAGGCAATTAATGTTGACAATATACATCAACTGAATTTACCTATAATTATCTTGAACCTCCCACTTGGCCTTAGCAATAAATGCACAACCATGAAGTTGGTGACATGTAAACTTATGAATGGAGATACGATAGAATGACATGTGTGATCAATTAAGCCCTCCCGGTTTGCCTCAGATGTTCGTGAGAAGTTAGCCATTTCCTGCCCTTTGCATATTTCTGGTATGAACATTGTCCCAGGTTTTGTTTCAGAAGCCTTGGCAGCTTCTGAAAACAGACTGTGTCACTGGAAAATGTTGTGCAAACCAGATCCTGCTGTCTGCTAGTCATAAACATGTCCTTTCCAAGAACAGACTCTCCAAAACAATATGTCCTAATGCTCTTTGGGTCAAAATTAACTACCAAAGATTAGAATTCTGGCTTCTGACTATTGATTACCAGATAGGTGAATCTAGAACAAAAATGAATGCATCAGCAATTCAGCCTCTTAGAATTTTTATTGTTTAGGGGATTTTTGTTGTTGTTATTTTATATATAAAGATTTTATTTATTTATTTGAGAGAGCAAGCACAAGCAGGTGGAGGGGCAGAGGGAGAGGGAGAAAAAGACTCACTGTGGAGCAGGGAGCCTGATGTGGGGCTCGATTCTAGGACCTCAGGGTCATGACCTGAACTGAAGGCAGACACTTAATCAACTGAGCCATCCAAGAACCCCTTGTTTTATTTTTTCTTTTATAAAGAGGGATACAAACTCTTAACAGCATCATTGTGTGATGACTAAGAGCGTGGACTCTGGAGTCAGAATTCAGAGTTCAAATCCTGGCTTTCCCACTCACTATGACCTTGGGCAAATTACTCAGCCTATATGTGCCTCAGTTTCCTTGTCTTTAAAATGGGGTATAATACTAGGATCTACCCCTAATAATTGTTCCAAGGACTGAATGGGTGGATAATTCCAAAGTTCTGATCCCTGCTTGGGGTAGAACCAATGAGACACAATCTGAGACATTCTTCGAGATGTCACTGTGTTGTGAGGATGCTTATTCATGTCCCTGGTCATCATCAAAAAGGCCATCCATCACCTTTTTCTTGCTGGATAACAGCGGCATCTCAGGGAGACAAGGGCTGTCAAATGGTACTGAGACTATTCGCAAATTACATTTGTAGCATAAAGCTCAGGGAAGGAGTCGGTTAATGTCAATACTGAGGTTGAGAGAATGTCAGGGGATTTCTTTCTTTCTTTTTTTTTTTTTCATTTCTTTCAGCGTAACAGAATCTATAGTTTTACAACACACCCAGTGATCCATGCAATGCGTGCCCTCCCTAATACCCACCACCTGGCTGTCAGGGGATTTCAATCATCCATGCTTTCTTAGCTGCCTCTTTCCATAAGTTGTGTTCTTAATTGAAGTCAAGCGTTAACAAACTGCTATGAAAATCACAGTGTTCATCCATCAGTCCACACATCCAAGCCAGTCTTGGCATTCTTGAGCTATCCATCAAAAAAGCAGTGACATGCAGAAGAATAGCTGATGTTAAAAAAGAATAAGCACCTGAGGTAATTATTCAAGAGACATTACATAAGCCAATTCTCTGGTTCCCATTCTTTAAAAGAATTTCAAAGAACACAGATACATTTAAATGATTAAACAGGGGAATGAGGGACACCTGGGTGGCTCAGTTGGTTAAGAAGCTGCCTTCGGCTCAGGTCATGATCCCAGTGTCCTGGGATCGAGTCCCACATCGGGCTCCTTGCTCGGCAGGGAGCCTGCTTCTCCCTCTGCCTCTGCCTGCCACTCTGTCTGCCTGTGCTCACTCGCTCACTCTCCCTCTCTCTCTGACAAAAAAATAAATTAAAAAAAAAATAAACAGGGGAATGAGCAACTTGTTTGTTGTCAGCGTTGGACTACTTAATTAAATGACACCAACTTTATTTTTAGGTTGATTAAAACATGTGTATACCCTGCCCCAAATGCCCATCTCGACCATCATTTCATCTTATTCTCCCTCCTGTCCATAGAGCCAACACAAATATTTGCTGAGTGAAATAATGAATAGCTTCCTTCTTATAGCTGATCTCATAAAACACTTTATCAGGAAACAATTACTCTCTGAACTCTGAGTAGACAGATATTTTTGAAGAGTGGGCAGATATTTGAGGGGGATTTAACCTAGCAAAATACATCTGAGAAAAGCTCCCTATGGATAGTTCTAGGATCGCTAATATTCTAAGAATGGGGAACCCACAAAGAGCTGAAAAATTGGATTTTTTTCTTTCTTTCTTTTTTTTTTTAATTTATTTCAGAGAGAGAGAGAGAGAGAGAGAGAGAAAGCGTGAGTGGGAGAAGGGGGAAAGGGAGAAGCAGACTCCTCCCTGTGCAGAGAGCCTGATGTGGGGCTCCATCCCAGGAAGCTGAACCGACCCAGTCACCCAAGCATCCCAGGATTTTTTTCCTTGATTGGGTATCATTGTTTGCAACTTCACATTCAACCTTTGTCATCTGGTTCTGCCCTTCTTCCCTTAAGTCCATGTCACTCCCACCCCTCAAAAAAAGGGTGTTTCCTTTTTGCTTTATTGCCCCATTAACCACATTTTATAAAAAATAATTTTAAGAAAAAGATGCAGCCTATCCTTTTAAATGGGATTTGTTTCCGGCTGCTATGAGGTTTTGTGAAATCTCTAGACCACTGGGCTCTGACCACATGAATAGTTTGGAAAAGATGAATTGCACTGGAGGAAAAAGGAAAGGCCAACTCTGGATTAGATTAATGGGGCTGACACATTTGTTATTCTTAAGGAACAAGCTGGGGGGGAAATGGTAAGATTCAAGCATCTTGTTAAGTTTATAGTGTTTGCTGACAAAAATGCCTGTGTCCTTTGGCGTTTACATCATCCCAAATATTCTAGTTATTCTCACTGTGACAGAGGCTGGGCCAAGCTTAGCATAAAACAACCACTATGTTATTATGGTTACGAATCCCATGTGTCAGAAAGGGCACAGTGAAGACATCTTGTCTCTGCTCCTCGACATCTGGGACCTCATTTGGGAAAACTCAAACAGCAGGGAGTGACTTGAGCGCTTGAGGCTGACATCATCTGAAGGTCTGTTCACTCACATGCCTGGCAGTTCTTGCTGGCTGTTGACTGGGAACTCAGCTGGGCTGTTGGCTGGAATGCCGCCAACACTTGGCCTCCCTATGTCTCTGCTTGAGCTTCCTCATGGCGAAGTGGATGGGTTCTAAGAGTGAGCATCCCAAGACAATGTGAGTGAAGCTGTGCTATCTTTTATGATCAAGCCTTGGCAGTTAAACATAGTGTCAATTTCATCATAGTCATAAACCCACCCAGATTTAAGGGGAGGGAACATAAGCTACATCTTTCTACATCAGTTACACTGAGTTAAGAAGAGAGGGAAGGGAGATATGGTGGCCATTTTTGGAAAATACAAGGCACCACACTGGGCATAAAATATATTTAAATTTTTCTTATATGATAGTGTGGAGGATAAAAACATCTCTAGCCATTGAACCTGTTTGTTTAGCTTGAACAAAATTAATTAGTATCCTTTTCTCTGTAGACGGATGAGGACAGATCAGAAGGATCCTTTATGAGAGTGAGGCAGGAAGGTCAGAATCTGAGGAGATCTGATGATGGATGAAGAGGCCAGAGAGAGAGAAAGAGACAGAGAGGAGAGAGAGACAGAGAGAGAAAGTTGAAGATGCTAAACTTCTAGCTTTGAAGATCCAGGAAGGGGCCACAAACCATGGAAAGCAGGCAGACTCCTGAATCTAAAAAAGGCAAGGAAACATATTCTTCCCAGAGCCTCCAGAAGGAATCCAATCCTGTTGACCCATGTTGGGCTTCTGACATCCAAAACTTTAAGATAATAAATGTATTTGTTTTAAACCCCTAAGTTTTTGGTAATTTGTTACAGCAGCAGTAGGAAACTAATATAAACAACTTACTTTTCTTGGGGCCATTTGTTTCAGAAACAACATGAGGCTTTTGGTGAAAGCTGCTTGGGAAAAGAAACGTTCCTTCAAATCTATATGGATTGTCTTTGAATCAGTATGAAAGGAATTTAAATGAAGCTTTGCCCAGTGACTTCTAGAAACTACACATGATGACATAGAGAAGAACAAAATCTGGTAACACTGTTTTAAAAACCACTAACTTTCCTCTTGCTTAGGATACAAGTACTCACACGGAGCATAGCATAAACATATTGTAGGACTCCTGGGTGGCTCAGTTGTTAACCATCGTTAAGCATCTGCCTTCAGCTCAGGTCATTGTCCCAGGGTCCTGGGATTGAGCCCTGCATCAGGCTCCCTGCACACTGGAAGCCTCCCCCACTCCCCCTACTTGTGTTCCCTCTCTCGCTGTGTCTCTCCCTGTCAAATAAAAAAATAAAATCTTTAAAAAAAATTGTATTTGATACTTGAGCTGGTTCAGTTTGTTACAACTGGCCTGGATCATATTTATGTAAATGAAAATATGCTTAAAGTTTGTCCAGAAAATTATTGACACTTGTGACTCCAGGTTGTGTGAAACAGTGACAAATGTCAAGTGTCAACACACTATTCAAATCTCACAAGGAATACTATGAAATTAGACATGGCTAAATGCTACAATCACCTATGACTAAAGAATAGGATCAGTTATTTTTCCATATTTGTGTTAGGTTATATAAATAACACTATTCTCTTGAGAATTGTCTGAAACATGTCTCCATTTGTCCCTCCAGATTTACTTGGTTCCCTTCTCCTCCCTGCTCTGTGCCCTAGAAGGCTGGCTTAACATGGGCCAATTCAATAGGACCCCTGGGCTTCCCTGCCTTCTGGCTTCAGACTTTGGCAGAGATTTCCAGCAGGTGACCAAAGGGAGTAAGAAGGGGGAGGTGGGAGTTATGTTCTTCCAACATCCTCCTAAATAAACTAGTCCTCAAATCCTTTGGAATCTGCTTCCGGGGGATCCAATCTAAGACAGCATGATATCTAGGGATTATCCCCTTCTTTAGGCTGGACCCCTGCAATCTTGCTTATACTTCCCATAGCTGGCTGGACCCAAGCTGCACCCATCAGATTCTCTTTCCCTGGAATCTTGTACTAGAACAGAGATGATCTCAGTCGGTGTCTGCAGGAGGCTGGGGCTCTCACATGTAAACTCAGGAGCTTTGCAAGTGTACCAAAGGGTAAGAGAAGCAGAGAAAGCCAGTCTGCAGGACAGGGCAGGGGGGCTGTGCAAGGAGGCAGGGGAGACAGAAAGAGAGAGAGAGAAAAGAGGAGAATGGCTCAAAGAATCAGGGACGAGACATAGCTCCTTACTCCAAGTTCCCTCCTTTCCTAATGTCCTCCTACACCCAGCTTCTGCTTCGTGAAGTATGCCAATAGAGATACAATATAGGCATAAATTCTCCATTATCTCTCAAAGGAGCTTGAGTAACTTCTATAACATAACATCAAAGAATCAATTAATCCAGCAAGTCATCTGAAACTTACATTCACATTCCCAGTGAGTCAGAAAGTTCTGCTCTACTACCTTCCCTGTGAAATTTCCTTCTTGAAGGCTTGAGAGCACAATGATTGTTAATCTCCCCACAGGTGAATGAACAGGTCTTCAAGTACCCTCCGGCATTCACAAAAGCTGGCCTAAAGACCTGGTTGGCACGTACAACAGAGCCTTTGTGGTCCGCAACAACCAGAATGGAACAATTTATTCCCTAATTACCTAACTGGACCAGTGCAAGCTCACCCAGCCGCCCAGATTTAGAGATAGGTGGCAGTAGGAGGAAATCAGAGAAAGACAAATATGCTGGAGCAGGAACAGACCGTGACATGAGTTTTGCAAGCTCCCCAGCTCCTACTTGCTGCCTGCTAGGGTTCTGAATCCTCGGCCTCCTGTGTTGTCCACTGGCCCACGCAAATGTGTGTGTATCATGGGCCGCCGTCCCATAGGATGCTACTACTAGGGAGAAGCAGTACCCCGACCAAAAGTATCCTTGTTCTACCAGCTGGCCAAAATTCACAAATTCTCATTATTGAGTTATTCTTTTGGTTAAGATACTATTTCGAGGGTGTCTGGGTGGCTCAGTTGGTTGAGCGACTGCCTTCAGCTCAGGTCATGATCCTGGAGTTCCGGGATCGTGTCCCATATTAGGTTCCCTGCTGGGCAGGGGGTCTGCTTCTCCCTCTGACCATTCCCCTCTCATGCTCGCTTACTCTCATTCTCTCTCTCTCAAATAAATAAATAAAATCTTTTTTAAAAAAGGTACTATTTCCAGGATATCACTGCTAAGGCCCAGATGTACTATGAAAGTACAGAGAAAAGACTGGAAACCTCATCATTACCTTGCTATTCAGGGTAGGGTGGTAGTGGACAGATTTTTTTTTTTTTTTAATTCTTATTGGTGATCAGAGAGAGATACCAGAAAAGGATTGGGGAGGGAAGCACTAAAGGACCTTCAACTCTGTTGGAATTAAATTCATTTGTTGAACAAATATCTTATTGAGTGGCTATGCTAGGCTTTGGGAATACAAAAGGTAGATGTCTGGGGCACCTGGGTGGCTTAGTGGGTTAAAGCCTATGCCTTTGGCTCAGGTCATGATCCCAGGGCCCTGGGATCGAGCCCTGCATTGGGCTCTCTGCTCAGTAGGGAGCCTGCTTCTCCCTCTCCCTCTGCCTGCCTCTCTGCCTACTTGTGATCTCTGTCTGTCAAATAAAAAAATAAAATCTTAAAAAAAAAAGGCAGGCTTCTGCTTTTATGAAATATACAGATTAAGGAGAAACATGGATGGATATCGAATAATCACTCCAAGGTAGAGGTTCTCAACTAGGGGCCATCTGAGACTCTCTGGAGACTTATTTATCTTTTTTTTTTTTTTAATTATGACTGGAGGAGTTGCTCTAGGTATACCTTGAGTGGAGGCCAGGGACATTGCTAAACATAAGGCACAGAACAACTTCTCCACAGGAAAGAATCATCTGGCCCAGGATGTCAGTGGAGCCTTGGTTGATAAAGTCTGTACTAAGACAGTGATTCTCAAAGTATGGTCCCTGATAGGCAGCATGAGTAGCATCTGGGAACTCATTAGAGATGCAAATTCTTGGGCCCTACCCTAATCCTGATGAATCAGAAATTCTGGTGGTAGAAACCACCAGTTCTGTTTTAACATGCCCTCTAGGGGACTCTGATGCACACTAATGTTTGAGAACCACCAAATGAAGGAATAAAGGAATCTATCATTACAAGTGAAAGCAATCCAAAAAACCCCGAATCTTGCCATTTGCGATGACATGGATGGAACTAGAGGGTATTATGCTGAGTGAAATAAGTCAATCAGAGAAAGACAATTATCATATGATCTCTCTGATATGAGGAATTTGAGAGGCAGGGTGGGAAGTCGTTGGGGGTAGGGAGGGAAAAAAATGAAACAAGATGGGACCAGGGAGGGAGACAAACCATAAGAGACTCTTAATCTCAGGAAACAAAATGAGGATTGCTGGGAGGTGGGGCGGGGGAGAGATAGGGTAGCTGGGGGATAGACATTGGGGAGGGCATGTGCTATGGTGAGTGCTGTGAAGTGTGTAAGCCTGATGATTCACAGACCTGTACCCCTGGGGCAAATAATATATTACATGTTAATAAAATAAAAAATAATAATAAAAAAATTTTTAAAAAGTGAAGGCAAATACTTTGAAGGAAAAATTTCTGTACCAATGCTACTCAAAAAGTGGTTTATTCACTATTGGTATCATCATTATAGGAGAGCTGGTTAGGGATACAAATTTTGGGGTGCCTGGGTGGCTCAGTGGGTTAAGGCCTCTGCCTTCAGCTCAGGTCTTGATCCTGGGGTCCTGGGATCGAGCCCCGCATCGGGCTCTCTGCTCAGCACGGAGCCTGCTTCCTCCTCTCTCTCTCTCTGTGCCTCTCTGCCTACTTGTGATCTCTGCCTGTCGAGTAAAAATAAATAAATGGAATCTTTATTTTCTTTTAATGGAATCTTTAAAAAAAAAAAAGGAATACAAATTTCCAGGTCCCACCCTAGACCTGCTGAATCATGGAGAGATGTGTAGAGGCTAGATTGAGAAAACCACGGGGGCCGTTCTAAGTAATGAAGACTTTACATGTCAGGAAGTTGGAAATCTCTTGACTCTGGATGAGTCAAGTTCTGGCAATAAGCAGGCTTAGGTTGGAGAAACGATTAGAAGAAAACCAGATGGAAGGCTGTTGAGGTAGCTCCATAGCTTGTGAACTAAGACAGAGCCAACAGAGATAGAATAAAGGAAGTACATGTGGGAAAGCTTCAGAAGGAAGAGTGTACAGGCTGTGATGACTGATTGAATTAGCAGATGAAGGTGTGCCAGGAATTCTTCTGATTGGAAGTAACAAAAAATCCCAGGGGTACCTGGGTGGCTCAGGCAGTTGAGCGTCTGCTTTCAGCTCAGGTCATGATCCCACGATCTTGGAATCAAGTCCTGCATCAGGCTCCTTGCTCAGCAGGAGGTCTGCTTCTCCCTCTCCCTCCACCTGCTTCTCCCACTGCTTGTGCTCTCTCACTCTCTCTCTCTCTCTCTGATAAATAAATAAATAAATAAATAAAATCTTTTTTAAAAATCCCAATTTAGAGTAGCTTGAAGAAAGAGGAGTTTATTTTGCCCCATTTCGAGAAGTCTTAGATGGAAGCAACTGCTGCCTTTGTTTCATGATTCAATAATATCCAGGCTGGTGTCTCTGATTCTCTTGGTCTTTTCTTTTCTTTTCTTTTCTTTTTTAAGATTTTATTTATTTTCTCTTGGCCTTTTCTTAATTCTTGTCACCTCATGGTCAGACAGTAGCTGCTGCAGCTCCAGATGTCTTGTTTGTGTTCAGGGATGGAAGGTGCAAATAAGGAAGACAGGGTCTGTTCCTTTCTTTTTATTTATTTATTTGTTTGTTTATTATTTTATTTTTTAAGATTTTGTTTATTTATTTGTCAGAGAGAGAAAGAGAGAGAGAGAAAACAAGCAGGGGGAGCTGCAGGAAAGAGGAGAATCAGGCTCCCCACTGAGCAGGGAGCCCAATGGGGGACTCGATCCCAGGACCCTGGGATCAAGACCTGAGCCACCCAGGCATCCTTATTTATTATTTTTTAAAGTAGGCTCCATGCTCAGCATAGAGCCCAACACGGGGCTTGAACTCACAACCCTGAGATCAAGACCTGAGCTGAGGTCAAGTGTTGGAAATTTAACCCACTGGACCACCCGTGTGCCATGAGGTCTGTTCCTTTCAATAAAAAAAGCAAACGTTTTTGTAAAATTTCAGATTTCTACTTATTGGCCAGAACTGCATCACATGACCACCTACTGCTACAAAGTAGTGTGAGAAAGTGTTTAGCATTGGTATCTCTATGATAGAGAAAGAGGTTGGGAATTGGTGTTAAGCCTTTCAATCTACAGCATCTGCAAGGAAGGAAGGCGTAAACTAGACTTATTCCAGCTTGAGCAAATAAGGGGACATTGGCACTATTCCCTAGGATAGGAAAGACATGGGAAAAAACAAGTTTGGAATGGCAAGAACATGGGGCCCCTGGGTGGCACCATAATTAAGCGTCTGCCTTCGGCTCAGGGCATGATCCTAGGGTCCTGGGATTGAGCCTTGCATTGGGCTCCCTGCTCAGAGGGAAGACTGCTTCTCCCTCTCCCACTCCTCCTACTTGTGTTCCCTCTCTTGATGTGTCTCTCTCTGTCAAATAAATAAATAAAAATCTTTAAAAAAAAAAAGAAATGGGAAGAACATTACGGTAGATTGTCTACTGCAATAATTTCATCCACTGTTGTATATATAACCTTTTGCTCTGAGACTTCTGCTTCTATCATCAAGAAGTAGAACTTATTTCTCCACCCTTTGGACTGGGGCTTGGCTGTGTGACTTGCTTTGGCGAATGGGGCATTAGCCAGGGTAACACAAGCAGAGCCCGAAAAGCGCTTACACATGGAGGTCTGCTCTCTTTCAGGTAGAACTGGAGTGCTGAGACAATGATGTGGTTGCGTAAGCCTGGTGAGCTCCATACAGGAGATCTGAAGTGCCCTAGCCAGGAACCAGCACCAACCACCAGAAACGTGAGTGAGCCCATTTTAGACCACTGAGGCCAAGATAAATTACCAGATAACTGCAGCTGCACGAGTGAACTTTGTTGAGATCAGTAGAACTGCCCAGCTGAGTCCAGCCCAAAAATGCTCTTCACAGAAATGTAAGCAAATCAATATTCTGGTGGAAACATCCCAGGAGCTAACGGAACTTTTTTTTTTTTTTTAAGATCTATTTATTTATTTATTTATTATAGGGAGAAGTAGACTCCCTCTGAGCGCAGAGCCCAACATGGGGCTTGATCCCAGGGCCCCAAGATCATGACCTGAGCTGAAGTCAGAGGCTTAACAGACTGAGCCACCCAGGTGCCCCGGTAACTGAACTTTTTGAACTGAACCTGGAAATAGAGATGTGGGCATTACCAAACCCACAGGGAGCACGCATTTGAAGTGGTGAAAAGGGATGAGGTTGCCTGGGGACAATCTCAGGAGCACCAGTGAGAGGTGGAAAGTAAAATGGAAAGGACATGGGCATAGAGCTCACAAGAGGCCATGAGGGGAATTTCTAGGGGAAGAAAAGTATCAACAGTGCCATGTGCCAAGGAAGCATTGGAAAAATGAAAACCGAATGGAGAACATTGGATTTGGCAATGAGTAGGTCATCAGAGATCTTGACCAGAGCAGTTTCAGGAGACTGTAGGGGACAGGCGTCAGGTTGTAAGAGGATTACAATGGATTGAAGAGTAAATGGCAGGTGGGAAGTAGACTGTTTTCCCTGGGAGTTTGGGCTGTGTAGGCAAATAGAGAAAGGGGAAATAGCTTGATGAAAAGAAATAGGCAAGGGAACCCTGAAACTAATTTCCTTTTGCCTCTCAAGATAGGGGAGGCTTGGAAATGTTTAGAAAGGGTTGGGACAGGAAAGATACTAAGAAAAGCTGTAATATCCACTGGGACTTGTTTCCTGAGAGGCAAGATTTATCTTAGTCAGGAGAAAGGGTGCCACAAAACAAAGAATGAAAGAAAACAAATACCAAACTAGAGGGCAGGCATTGTGGAGGTGAATGAGAGAGATAAGGTTGTAAATTTAGGGATGGGAAACTGAGTTACCCAGGTTTGATAGCATGCATTTCCTCTGGGTGGCCAGAGATCCAAGATCCAAGAAGACAGTAGCCGTGGAAGAATGGAGAAGCTTTGGAGAAACCTCTATGGGTGTGGAGGAGGCAGCTAACCAGGCAGCAGTGCAGGATTCACCGGGATGCTGAGATCCACCTGAGGCTTGATGATCACTCCTCTGGCGGCTCCCTGGGCAGTCTGTGTGTAGGAACTAGAAATGTGAATACTGGCTCAATCCATGGGTTTCCTCCTAACTTTGTTCCCTGCAACACAAACTCTTTTCGTTCTTCTGATTATTAAGTTTTACTGGGCACAGGGTTTTCTTGATCAGAGATTACATTTCTGGGGCACCTGGCTGGCTCAGTCAGGAGTGCAACTCTTGATCTTGGGGCTGTGAGTTTGAGTCCCATGTTGGGTGTGGAGATTATTTAAAAATAAAATATATATTTTTTGAAGATTTGATTTATTTATTTGACAGAGAGAGACACACAGAGAGAGGGGACACAAGCAGAAGGAGTGGGAGAGGGAGAAGCAGGCTTCCTGAGCTGGGCTCAATCCCAGGACCCTGAGATCATGACCCACGATGAAGGAGCCATCCAGGAGCCCCTTAAAAATAAAACCTTAAAAAAAAAAAAAAAAGGAAAGATGGTATTTCCAAGCTGCCCTTGCAGCTGATATGGCCAGGTGACTAAATAGTGACCAATTGGATAAAAGTGTCAGTAAGTGTCTTTAAAGGACCAGGCATGGGTACCTTTCTCTCTTCCTGTTTCTTGCTGGCTGGAGGGCAGATACAGTCGCTTGAACCCAAGAAACCATTTTGGATTATGAGGGAGAAGCCACATATTTAAATGGCAAAGCAACAAGACAGAAGGGATCTTGGTCCCAAAAGATCATGGAGCCCATATATCAGTGCTGCACCAGCTACTGCTGAATGTCATTTCCATGAAGAAAAATAGTTTACTAT